>JAOVVA010000002.1:9533126-9553755 GCA_028565275.1 Leiocassis micropogon | reverse complement strand
ACACACACACACACACACACACACACACGCACGCACAAATCCCATTTAATGGCCTCCAGCCACTTCACTTAGAAATTCAGCTGCCGTCGCTACATTAACAATTAGTGATTATTGTGCAATAATGATTTATGTTTACTTCCTTACAAAAGCTGTGCTTCACCCTTTTAGACACTGTAACAGAACATTTTCTACAAAAACGTCCATAATATTAGACAAAGTCAAAACAAATTTTGTGGATTGTTTTTAATATTTGCCACATTATCTTTAAAAAGACTTTTATTAAAAAGAAAATTGAAAATTTATCTTCAGGCTCAATCTATGGTGACTGGAACAATACTATGTGTTCATGCCTTGTTATCACGATTGCAGAAAATGTACTGTCTGTTGTCAATGAGACAACATAAAGTATAATTATACTGATATGATAAAAGAGAAAGATAAACAAATGTTAGAGCCAGCAAATCAGTGCAGTTGCCATTAATCTTGATGTGAGAACTATATGTTTTGTATCAATTATGACTGCAGTGATTATTTTTCTATACAGTGGTATTTGGTGATTTTGCTTAATTCAGTGGATTTAAAAAAAGATTTTAGCATCTATTTGTAAAAGAAACAACAATAAAATGACAAAAAACTATTCTAAGGACATGTCAAAATTGTGAGTATTTAATTCTAAGGAAAGGGGTCTAGGCTTAGTGAAATATTAATGCATATTAATGTGGGGAACCACAAACAAAGAGAAGACCAAAGAATTAAATATAATTTTCGAATCAGAAAAAATTAAATGCAATATGAAATGGCTCCAAAATTCACTGTATGTTGTTGGATAATTTGCTTTTGTTTTACTTTTGTTTCCATGGAAAATGCTGATTGTATTCCAGATTGTCACTGCTCCACTCTTTCTGTGCACTTTCTCGGGAAGCTCTCCACAATTGCATTTCAATTTTATGTGAAAAGAAAGGGATGCACAATTAAACCCATACTTAATGATATCCTTCATAAAACACAAATGCGTTGCATAAAACGATCTCAACCATTAATGACGACCAGAATTAATTAGGAAGCCTACGTGACTGCATTCAAAACATAAGGGGATGATAAAAAAAAAAAAAAAGAAAAGAAAAAAAAAAAGAAGTCCACATCCCATGGAAAGACCCTTGCTTTATTTCTATCACTCTTTCTATCAATTTCCATTATTGATTCATATTAACTCACACTAACTATTCACACACTCATTGAAGAAACAGTCAGGGTAGGAACTGAAACATTAACTCTCATGCATTGATACACAGCATTTGAATGCAGTATTTTGCATTCATTTTAAATAACTCAAGGAAATGAGTTGACTGAATGCACAGACTGCTCTTCATCTCTTTGTCTCTCTCTTTCTTGACTTTATACATGCACTGTGCATGTGATTATCACAGTTTTTTTTTTTTTACTATATACAGCATCAGTGTGCAGACAGCTCAAAGGAAGTGGTGCACAATAATGTCGGTGGATTATCAAAGCAAAATGAATCCCTTTAAAGTCTCGCTCTTATTGCCTGAACTCATTAATAAAACATCTTTAGTCTCGGTTAGCAGAGACCGGCTGTCCTCCCTGCCACGATCCCGACACTCTGAGCTCCCGATGCAAAAATCGCTCAACAGCAGCCTGATGAGGAGATTTGAAAGGATTAGAACAGCAAGTGTCTTCATAATTCTAAGACTTAAAGCTTTTTCTGCTCTTACAAGGTAAAATCCAACGTTACTGGGCCAGTGCTCTCCTGTCCTTACTTGCCAAGTAATTAGACAGACAGGGAGAAACTATCAGTGTAACGATATGCACAATTTAAAATTGACATGATACTGTATGTTGATGGTGCAATTCACAGCAATTTTGACTCAAATATTAAGCATAATAAAAGTGCAATAACTGAAATATAATAATGACATGAAAATGTGTGGAAGAATATAATGACATTCGTGCATGTTATTATATAATAAAAATGAAACATGGTTAACTTTTACAGGTGGGACTCAACAATGTCGCTTTCCCAGCAGTAATGCAATAGTACTGTATGCTAGCTTATTGGCTCATAAAATACAGCATGCTTAGGAAGCATGGGCATGATTAAGCATAAATACGTATCACTGCTCATGTAATATAAGCTTGTCCAATATAAATGACAAAACCAACTTTATTACGCAATGTTTGTTGGATACACAGATAAACTGAGTTGAGAGCCTTGTTAAAAATGTTACATAAGCAGTATGTCCCTATACTGTAGATAGAGCAACAACATAGACCAGAAACACAAGTGTGTAAAGAACATGTGACTTATAATAAACTATGAATAAATAATTGAAATGCTAAAATAGCTTGCACAGGGTGTTCAAGTCAAACCGGGACTTTGATAACAGAACACAGTTCATACCATCAAGGCAGAAATTTCATAGAAAGTTCAGTACGCTAGAGCCTAGAGCAGACTGCTTGCTTCATGGCTTAAATGCTGGCCTCCCAGGAACTCCTTTAATGGTCATTTCCTTTAATGGAAAAAATGGCCTGGTTTGACTTTCTACCTTGATGGCATCCAAGCACTAGGGAAACTCTACAGTAGAATACAAAGTACATTAGTATAGCAAGGGATTATATAGAGAAATAAAGGTAGTTTTTACTCTCATACCTGTGTTCTGTTCTGTGTAGAACATCTATTGTGTTATTGTACCATTATATTTATGCATAGTTTATTCAATTTCATATTATTTCATTTACAGTATTCTTTATACAACTCTTATACATCTATGTTGTTGCTCTATCTATATGGATATACAACAAGTCTGTCAATTCAATATACATATCAGTGTATCAAACAATTCATGCATTTATTTGTCATAACAGACTGCTTATATTACAAGAGCAGTGATAGAAAGTTCAGAACACTGTAGCATTGAGCAGACTTCCTGATTCACGGCTGAAATGCTGGTCTCCTAGGAACTCCTTTAATGGGAAAAATGGCCTGGTTTGACTTTCTACCTTGATGGTATCCAAGCACTAGGGAAACTCTGGGATAAGTACATTAGTGTAACAGGAGATTATACCGAGGAATTAATCTAGTTAAGTTACTCTCAAACCTGATGTCATGTCATTCTGCACAGTCAAAAGTCCCGGTTGACTTGAACATCCCTTGTATATTGTATGTTATTTCATCATTTCAATTATTTATGCATAGTTTATTTTACTTCACGTATTATTAACTTTTTGTTGTTGCTTTATCTACTGTATATAGAAATACTACATGTATGGACCATGTTTTTATACAGGGCAATTGTATGATTCAAATATTAAATATACAGTGTTTGTGTATTAAACAATACATGCAACACGCTACATAATAAAGTAGGCTTTGTCATTTATTTGTCATAGCAGACTGCATATATTACATGAGCTATGATACATATTTAAACATCAAGCCCAATCTCCCTCTTGTCCACATGATGAAAAGTCCTAGTATGACTCGAACATCCATCATAATATAGAAATACTAATTCAAATGCAAAGTAAAATAACTCTTTTGTTCAGAATAATGAGAATCCTTTTTTTTTTCCTCGAATCAGGGCTTTTTTCAAACAATAAGCCAACACTTGCTCATGAACCCTACATGCAGAGAGAGGGAGTGGAGGGTAGAGCAGAGGTCTATGTTCTGTAAATGGATTACAACAGCTTGTTTTCCCCCTACATCTTCTTGTTTTCACAGCTCAGGGTCACAGATACAAGGTCAGTGCTTGTCTTGAAGCTGTGCCATCAGATGCAAGTGTCATGGGGTGCCAATGATTCAGGTGTTATTACTTCAGGTATGTAATGGAGCATATTAAAAAAAATTAAGAGGAGGAAGGGAGGAGGGGAGAAAGAAAAAAAAAAGATGATGAAGATGGGACAAACTGCTCCCAAGAGACAGGAACATGTCCTCAAACAACCTGAGATCAGCAACATGCCTCAGCCGTAAGCACATCCTCCTTTGCCTCCATTGCGTTATCCCAGTTTAGCTTTTAATACATTTTTTAGTATTAAACAATAAAAATGGTTTGGTGCTACTAGGTGGAACCAGGTCATCGCCATACTTACTCTTAGATTAATAGCGCAGCAGTGCTGTGAAGCTTCTTTGTCCTCTCATACAGGAGATGGAGGACCTCTAAGACGATTAAAGGGAAACTCAGCCAATCCCACTCGCTGGTTGTCCTTAAGCTCCTAGTGTTGATTTTGCTCTCTCTGATGTGTGGCCATGTAAGGGCTGTTGTCAGGGGCTGAATGGGTTGTTTAGAATCTACACAGTATGATGTCTACAGAAGCTATGAAGCAATTCGCTACTGAATTCACTAAAGTAAATGCAGGAGAAAAAAAAACTGAGGAAAATGGCTATAGGCACGCATAACATATACACCTTATTTGGAGGATATAGTTTAAAATTCTGCTTTTTTTTTTTTTTTTTGCTTTATTTTGTTGTTCTAAAGCTATGCATTTTAAAATTCCAGACTGTATACTTGTATTTAGTTAGTTTAATCAAAATCACGTGAATTACAGTAATGGCATCAGGGGTCAACATTAGCAATTGCCTGATTGTTTGGGACAACCGCAAAATGGGGCCGGGCAAGTTTATTAGGTGTTTGATCGGGCAAGTTCAAATATGATGATATTTAATTTCAGGGGCAGGGTTAGCTCAGTGGTTGGACTTCTGACCGGAAGTTCCCAGGTTCTAACCCCAACACCAGGTTGCCACTGTTGGGCTCTTGAGCAAGGCCCTCAACCCTCAACAATCAGAGAAAAATGTGAGCTGCTCTGGATAAGGGCGTCTGCCAAATGCTGCAAATATAATGCGCATGTGCAAATTTAATTTCACTGTTTATTTTTAGAATGCCAGGATTGTCACTCCTGTTTTCAAAATATTCACATTTTTAATCTTTAATCTGCCCTTAGTATTTAATTACATTCCCAAATTTGATTGTTGTTTTAATTATATAATATATTGTATAAAAACCGTTAGGTAAATATGTTTCATTAACAGGAACCCATTTGCATTTTACGACGCGTGATCACTTGGTGGTTTCTTGTTTTGCAAAGTTTCCTGGTTTATCTCGCCATGGAGAAAAGGTCGCTTTTCAAGTTTGCCTTTACAAAGAATAAGACTGATAAAGAGAGGACTGAAAACGCCCAAAAGTAGTGAAGATAGAAAACAGAAACATGAAGTGAAGAGAAAACAGGAGTGTTTACCAAAACGTCTGAAAGACTTTGAGTGGTTATGTTACGATGGTCATATGTTATTAAAATGTTTTGCTATTATGCATAGATTTAAAAAAACGTCATGTTATATTTGCGCAAAGCGAATATTGGCCAGGGCGAGAGGAAATTCGAAGTACTTTTCGGACTGAACAAGTAAATGTAAGTTAATGTAGAGCCTTGGCCAGTGGACAAATATGTAGATATTACATCATACCTTGTAATAAGAGTATCATATGAAATAATCTGTCAACATTTGACAACAAAAATATGTATATTTAGAAATTTGATACAAACAAGCATCATGGGTCAGACATCAAATGGACCAAGCATCTCACTTCCATTGTGATCCCCAAAGAACAGCCAGGAAAATCCTGTTTTCTCTCCCACAGTATAACATTATAAGTGTATTAATAGTCAACTTATCTCTTGAAAGTTCACATTCAACAGTCTGATTTAACCTCTTCCCATAGAACTGAGGCGGAGAAACAGACCTGGCAGCGACACGCCGGGGCAGAGGACCAAGGCTAGCTCACACTCTCCTGGAGAATGATGGTAACAGACAAGATGCCAAACACATGAGGTGAGGAAATGAGGTCAGTTTGTTGGACCAAAATACAGAGCACTCGGAAAAGGAAACATGGATCATAGCATTACTAATGGCTCGGTCTGCTTTCTCAGACACAAAGCTCTTTTCAGCTACAGCGAAAGGGTGAGACTTCAGATTCGCTCACAGAAGGTCACGGAGTACAAACAGCTGGCTTCACGGCACAGTACAATGAGTGGGTGCATGGTGTATAACAAATAATTGTGTTGTTCTAGGAGTGATATAAAGGAGGTGCAAAGAGGAAGAAGAGGAAGGAGGCTGGATGTTACGAAGGACTTGCAATATGTCACTATTCACTGTGCTCTTTGTTCACCTCAGTCGCCCTTATTATACTACATGGTACTGTTCTGACTGGTCGGAAGGTGTTGATTAGTTTTCTATAACAGTACAGTTTTAACGACCGTACCAGCTACTGTAAACGAGGTAAAGCAAGCAGGTCTATATCAATGCTCTTGCTCCATTGCATATTGTTTTTGCAGCAACTAATTCTAATTCATAGGAATTTGTATGGTTTTTCATTAATGGTAGGTAATGCGCTGACAGGTTTGGGACTCCCATCACCACTTTGCACCACAGCTAACATGAGCTACAGAGCTAACTAGGTTCTAACACAAGGCTGAATCCCTGATCCCTTTCTAACCCCTAATCAAGGACTCACTTCGTATGTAGAACAAGGGTTTCTCAACACTTAATAGTGCACCAGCTTTTCTCACTCACTCATGGGCAATTTGGGAACGCCAATTAACCTAATCTGCATGTCTTTGGACTGTGGGAGGAAACCAGAGTACCTGGAAGAAACCCACCAATGCACACAGAGGCGGGAATCGAACCCGGACCCTGGAGGTGCAAGGCGACAATGCTACCAGCTTTTCTTTTTTATTCTCTTTACCTCTGGGCAATGTAGTACCAGTTAGTATTTGAAACTAATTTCACACCTGTTTGGAAATTAATTAAAAATGGTCACAACACCAACACGTTGTTGGTGTTTGTGGAATTTGTCATTCCTTCATTTATGGCAGTAATAAGGTTTAGCCAATATAAGTTTTTGTTTTGTCCAACCAAGCCATGCTGATTCTGTATCATTCACAGCAATTTAAGCTCAGACAAGCAGATCCTTTCTCTACTCTCCGGAAACAATACAACAATGAGACATGCGGGGGGAAGAAAGGCAGATTTGATCGTTGCAATCTAATCTGTATGACACAAGTCCTTTTGTTGAAAGTCATGGTCAAAATACAGTTAAAACTATTTGGATTATCCTGTCTGCGTGACGGTCTCAAAAGAGAATCCTTTGTTCAGGCAAAACTTACAGTCGAATGAGGGAGGAGAATGTTTCCACGAGAAATCACCAACAACACAACCTCAACAACCACAACAACAACAAAAATCTCACTCTTTATTAACACAATTCATAATAAGCAAAACACAGTCCTTTGTCTGCAGCTTGTACTTATATTCTGCCTTGACTGTGTGTCTGTGTGTGTATATGTGATTTTTTATTTATTTATTTTTTTTAAGTAGGTCATCTTGTTTATCTTCATAAATGTCAGAGAATTGAATCAGCGATTACAAACTGGATGAAAGATAGCAATAGTAAGTGGACAATGCAGCCAGGACAGACAGATATACAGAGAGAGAGACAGAGAGAAAAGAGAGAGAGAGCGAGAGAAGGAGAGAGAGAGAGAGAGAGAGGGAGAGAAAGATCGCTTGATGGAGAAAGCCATTAGTTTGTGTGTGTGTGTGTGTGTGTGTGTGTGTGTGTGTGTGGTGTTCTTGAATAAAAGATTTGTTTAAAACTGTTATCAGTAGAGTACAGTGAGAGCCATCTGAGCGTAAAAGGCAACATGTTATCTTCACTGGTGTGCAGCACGATCAATGACAGTGCGGAAGGAACGAGTAAATCAAGGTGTGCCTTGAAATTAATCAGCAGCATGTGAGTTATTATTTTCCTAATAGCACTGTTTCATGGAAATCCTATGAAAACATGGCCCTGGTATCAATAAGGAAAAAGGAAGGTGTGCTGTAAATGTGTTTGTTACAACTTTCAGAAATTATGGTTTAGAAGCTTTTAAATAATAATAATAATAATAATAATAATAATAATAATAGTACATTATCGAGATATTTATAAAGTCGTTATAATTACAGAATCACAATACAAATTGAATCAATACCTGGTCCCATAACTACCTCATTTTTTTTCACTCTGTACAGCATTTATCTCTATTTATCTAAGTAATAATGTCATTTGTTCCTGTTTGTTCATTTATATAATCTGTTATAAATCTGTCATAAAATCAGGACTATATCGGACAGATTTTGATATATTTTTGAAAATCTTTGAAAGTACCTTATGCATTCCTCTATTATAAAACACAGTGTCAGCTAACATTATTTGCATAAATATCAGTTAAAATAGGAAAGACTTAAGTGAGAGTCGATTGGGAAGCTGGAGTAAAAAGAGGAATAAGTGTAGCACAAAGGGTAACTGTGCTTGCTTGCCCTCTTTTTCTACCTTATTTTATTTATATGCATATTCTTGGGAGGCCTTTTTCCTTCCAGTAAATGTCCCACATTTCTGTTTCCAGTTAAAAACAGCTAGTGGTTTCGGTTTCAACGTAAGAAAACATACTGTACGTTTTGAGTTCTGCGTCTTGGAAGGATATGAACTGGTATAGCACATAAAAGAGCAACAAAAAGATGACAGAAAGAGACCAATTACAAACACGCTACTGTAGCATGCAGGAATAGCAGCTCAAAGCAGCACAACTTGCTGAACAAAAAAGAAAATTAAAATTAAAAGCATTTAGGAAACATACACTATATGAACAAAAGTATTTGGCCAAAACTGCAAAGACATTCTACCTAAATACATATACTACAAAGCTATAACAGCTTGCACTCTTCTTGGAAGGCTGTCAACAAGATTTTCGGAGTGTTTCTGTGGGAATTCGTGCCCATTCATTCTGTAGAGCATTTATGAGGTCAGGCACTGATGTTGGACAAGAAGGCCTGGCTCATAATCTCCATTTCAGTTCATCAGGATGCTCGATGGGGTTGAGGTCAGGGCTCTGTGTTAGGGCCAGTCAAGTTCTTCCACACCATACAAATCAAACCATGTCTTTATAGTTCTTGCTTTGTGCACTGGGGCACAATCATGCTAGAATAGAAAAGGGCCTTTTCCAAAGTGTTGCCACAAAGTTGGAAGCATAGCATTGTCCAAGATGTCTTGGTATGCTAAAGCGTTAAGATTGCCCTTCACTGGGAAAAAGAGGCCTGATTTAAACACCTGAATTCAATATTCAAGAGGTTTGGCCAAATTTTTGTCCATATAGTGTAAATGGACATGGGAACACCATTTCAAACTCTTCACAGACAGCATCCCATTCTCATAATCAATCTTAGGGCCCTGGAGCTGTGAGGCAGCAGTGCCACTTCCGAGTAATTAATTCCTTGTAATTAGTTCCTCACTAATAGTGTTTCTTTGTCCTACAACAATTGCAATACATGCAGCATATGTTATATTTGCACTAGGTAGCTGGATTGGAAACAGAAACGCATTTCCACTTCAGATAACCTTGTACCATCATATCCGGTTGAGGATATTTGATGAGATAATTGGATAAGAACCCTGAACACGGTCATGCATGCCATTTTATATTTTAATGATGTTGCTTAAGTTTGTACATCCCTGCACCTGATGAAACTGCCCTGCATTTTCCATTATCATAGTGACTCATCAATAATTCAGGAAGTTATTATACCAGTATAATGCATAGTGGCCTTACCATGTCCCATCCCAGCACATACAAGCAATTAGCTGTAATGCTGCAAAGACAGATCATTACTCTCATGTCTGTCCTAGCAACTGGTAAATCTACTAGAGAACAATCAATACGGAAAGATCACAGTATAAAGTCTCATTTCATCTGTGAGCTTTTAAAGCATGTCAAGTCTCGAAGCTTAGTCACAACCTGTGGTTAACGCTTAAATCCTAAACCCTAGTCACTTTATTGCACAGATGAGGTTATTTCTGGAGAAAGCACCACAGCACACAAACAGGCTAGAGGATGGTTCTATTAAATTTCAGAAACTATACACACTGCATGCAATAAAATAGCACAGAGCGTATGTACTGAAAAACAACTGTATCATAAGTCATTTTGTTAGGTAAAGAAATGATTCTATAGTATTTCTCCCCCCAAAAAAATCCATTAGAAATTTTTTATCCAAGCTCTATAGGGAAAAAAAAGGGTTCTATAGAAACGGTTTGGTGTCAGGCTAGGGTTAAGGTTTTATGTCAGTTTCCCTTCCTGACTCAATCATGCTGATTTATCTGGACTTGTGGCTGGCCCTATGAATGCACTGGCTTATGCAACCGCAAGTAGCTGGGCTTGTTTCTCTGCCCAGGAATCAAACACAGGTCGCAGTAGTGAAAGCACCAAGCACTAACCTCTAGCCCACCATGACACCCAGTACCAACTGTCCCAATCCACAGCATGAAAATGGCTATGGACTTTTGCTGGATATGAAATACTTTGTCTCCACAATCCCCAACTCTTGTGAAACAATGTCAACAAAATCATGTGATAACAAGCAAAATGTAAACCAGGCAGCTTGAAAGGTTCAGAATCAGTGCGAAAGAATTAACATGAACAAAAACGTGGGCGCAGGGTTTTCACCAGTACCTTTAATCACCTTTCACAGTACAAAAGTATGTTTTAGACCTCTTGTGTAATTTGTGGATATTTTATGGCAGTGAAGAAATTCTAGCTAATTGAATGTTATAAACAGGAAACACTCCATAAACAAACAAAAAAAGGTTCAATAGAGCATTCCTCTCTACTCAGACATTCCCTGGAGATCTGAACAACAATGTCATAGCAGAAGTTACTATAGAGCACTATTGCAGATCGACTGTGTTCTATAGAACTGAGCAAAAAGTCTATATGACATGCATCCCATGTCCCCTAGAGTTCTAATGAAATTCTATAGAAATTCTACAGTGTCCATACAAACCAATGTTTCTGGATGTGTTATAATAGATCTTATAAATCTGGACTGTCCTGTATTTGGATGAATTAATTGCACACAGCACTTCAGTTATATCCAGTGCATTGTTGGTTGTTTAAAGCAGTACAAGATGCAATAAAAGCATAAAACATCTGAGACTTGTACTGTATTTGCATTTTAATACCATCATACAGCATCTGGAGTAACTATTCAGAACCTAAATGAATCCAAACAGAATAGTCTTTAGAAAATTATTTGCTTGGGACAAACCAACCAACACCTTTTTTTTTTCTATACAGGCCTATTTGTCATGTCAGGGGACCTGCTGTGTCCTCGAACTAATCCAGACCCAAGACAACTCCCGTGTGAGAGCGCAATTGAATGTATCCATCAAACAAATATATTCTATTTAACGAACAATGAAATGTGTTCTTCATTAGATGTAACTATGATGCAAATATAAGTTTATTATGGTGCCAGTAAAGCCTGACTGCATTAGGACTACTTAACAAAAAAATCAAAATAGTGAGAGAAAAAAACACAACAGTATATACAGTGTAGCAGGTTCTTCTATTGGTCACATCTTAACTGCTAACCATCATCACAATACATCTATATACACCTGCATTATATTGAGAATGTCCCGCCTTTTGCCATCAAAACAGTAATCTTCCATCAGTTTGGCCCACAGTAGCTCTTCCACTCGATCGGACTACACGGTTCAGCCTTCACTACCCACATGCATCAGAGAGTCTAAATTTCCCCAATGAAAATCCAAAATCCCAAGTTTTTTTGTAGTTTCCAAATGCTCAAGACACAATACATACAGTGTCCAATTCAGGCTAGTTTTGAGTTTCTAATAAACTTTTAAGTAATGTGCGCAAGTCAGATTTACAGTGTAAACAGAATGAACTTCCCTAGCCAAGGTTACCTGTTTTTCTGACTCGCCTTTAAGGTATGAGTCAGTCAACATCAACATATGACTCAAGTGCAACTTTTTCCTACTGTAAACCCATCTCTGCATCCTGCACACACGAACACACACATTTGTCTTCCCTTGTGAAGGCTGTCTACTCACATAATAATGAATGCTTTTCATTTCCAAACATAACCTGCAGTTATTTTTTCATAGCTTTACATAAACAACTATCCTCAGTCAGAGAGAGAAACATTACAAAGTATATGCAAAATAGGATAGAAGAAATGTAGGTCAAGCTAGATCCATGACGGAAAATGCATTCTCACGGCAGTCATGGCAGCTCACATTAAGCAACGGCACCAGTTTTACAGGAAACACGAGTTTATACGTAAGGTGTCCTTCACAGCACTTAACACAAGAGACAAAATTAATTCAAACCAATAACAATATTAAAACAGGTGAATACAACTGAGGCAGGGAGCAGGGAGGAAGGATTTAACAGTGTTATGTTTGAACCTAAGGTGTCACACAATGCCCTTTAAAGAAAGATTGACGATGACCCGGCAACATGCCCCTTTACTCATCCTGTACTGAGGAAAACCCTTATTCCTCATCCCCTCTCATTGCTTTCCTCTAATCTTCTCCCTCCCCCCAAGCTCCTGACAGCCACTACAAGCAGCAACATATACAACCATGGATTGCAACTGACATGGTTTCCTATAATAAAAAAGGGAAGAACATAGTATTAAACTAAATTTCCTGACTGAAAATGTATAACGGAGTGTTTTTCAGTCTTTTGGTTAACAATTTCTGGACTTGTTTTGCTTGATGACCTATGTATGTGTTGTCATCTGTGCTGGCCTGCTACCCTGATCTGTAAAAATCCTGCTTTATATTCCATAAGATTCTTATTGTTAAGAAGCTAAGGCACCTACACTGAAACATCTCCACTCATAGGTAGAAACATGATCTAAAACAGTTCTTCAATCCAAGTCAATCAGGATATACTAGTAATACTCCCTCTTAACCCGTCTGCAGAATCTAAGAGAAACTTTCTCTCAGTCCACTGTAAGACATCTGCGAACACTCCTATGTTTCAGAGCTTTGCTGAAACTCCTGTAGCAAAGGGAGAGGCACAAGGCAGGCTGCCAAGCAATGAGAGTGAGTGTGCAGGATCAAGTTTACCATTACAGAACTGCAGCAGTGAGGAGGTGTCATAGAGAGAGCTATAGCTGGAAAAGCCGTCCTCCATCCTCTCCATGAGCTCTCCTGCCTCCTTCTTCACTGTCACTTTCACTGCCTCGATACGCTGAGTCTATCTCCGGTCACCATCCAGCATGCTAGGGTCACTCCACCGTGGTCAGTTACCATGACAACTTGTCCCCTCTAGGCTGGCTGTCAAGCCAACTCAGTCCTAATCTTACTTACTCTCCAGAACAGGCTTGCAAGTGCTCGACAAAAACAGACAGGAGAAGAAGAAAAAACATATATAGTTTTTAAAATTTCCTATTCGTCTTTTTCTCTCTGCTTCATGATCTTCTTCAGAGCAGATGTGGGCTTTGAAAACATCCACAAGAGAAACAGTTTTAGACAGCCTAGGAAGAAGAGCTGCTCTCTCTCTGTCTTTCTCCCTGTTTCTCTCTCTCTCTCTCTCTCTCTGTGTCTGTGTGTTAGAGTGTGTTTGTATATTGTCGTGGACACACCACTGAGCTGCCTGGGATTTCTCCCTCAGCCTGGTTTGGAATGTCCAATCAGCTTATGTGGGTGGGCTTTCTCTCGACTTACCCCACCCTTCAGCTGAGAGAGAGAGAGAGAGAGAGAGAGAGAGAGAGATATGAAACAGCAAAAGGAACTAAAGGGAATGACTTCGCCATGACTTAGCTTTTATGGCAAGACTAAATAGAACTTTCCCTTAAGTGAAACAATATGTGACTGCTGCAGCCTAGGTGTGGGTGGCGTGAATAGCCCTTACACTGTATTTATGAAAACAAAATGAGTGTCCACACCTAACACCAACCAATTTAGATATAATGTTCTACTAAAATTACATAACACACTAGAGAGTATTATAATGACATTCCTAGGCGTTAAAGAAAAGAACACTAATGAAGTGGAAATGGGGAAAGAAGCGTTTACATTCCAAGCTTTTACAGTGCTGTGAAAAAATATTTGCCCCTTTCCTGGATATTATTATTTTTTTGGTCACACTTAAATGATTGGGATCTTCAAATGAAATAATAAAATGTAATATTACACAAAGATAACCTGAGTAAATACAAAATGTAGTTTTAAAATCACGATTTCATTTTGTCTGGAGAAAAAAAAAGCCCATCTCTACCAGGGTTCGTGACCTCATACTCAAGTGTACTTGGGTTATGCAGCAGGACAATGATCTGAAACACACAAGCAACTCCACCTCTGAATAGCTCAAAAAAAATTAATGAAGGTTTTGGAGTAGCCTAGTCAAAATTCGGACTTGAATCCAACTGAGATCCTTAAACAGGCCGTTCTTGCTCCAAAACCCTCCAATGTTGCTGAATTAAAACAATTCTGCATAGAAGAGCGGGCCAAAATTCTTCCACAGTCATGTAAAAGACTTATCACAAATGCTTGATCGCAGTTGTTGCCACAACCAGTTATTAGGTTTAGGAGGCAACTTTTTGACATAGGTGCCGGTAGGTTTGAACAGCTTTTTTTCTTTAATAAATGAAATCATCATTTAACAACTGCATTTTGTATTTACTCAGGTTATCTTTCTGTAATATTATAATTTGTTCGATAATCTGAATCCATTAAATGTGACAAATATGCAAAACAAAAGAGTCAAGAAGGAGGCAAATACTTTTTACTTGTTTTTATTTCTTTCAAACATATTATGACTTGGATTGATATATCATTAGAAAGATGCACAGAGGGAAGCAGGTTCGGGTAGTGGCCTACAGTAGACATCATGCTAAAACGAAATAGATCATTCAGTAAGCCAAGTGCAGATGCATAGGCATTAAGAGATGATTGCATGGCCTAATTTTGCAGCTCTTTAAACAAAACCCACCCTGCTTAAAAAGAAAAAAAAAAAAAGGCAGCAATGAGAAGTCCTTTTGAAGCTTATCGCATGCCTTACAGCGGCAATGAGAAGCTGAAGTGGAGAATCATGTCTGTGTGCTCGTGATTTGGCCTTGGCTGGCACCTCAAACCCTACAATACTAATCCGTTTGAAAAGCAAGAGACTTTCTCTTTCTCGTTGTCTATATCTTTGTCATTCACTGTTGTGTTTTTCTGGCATTTTACTACAGATTCTCTTGACAATGAATGAGAATTAAATTCTGCTTATGGCATATAGTCTTAGGCTGGATTAAAGCTTAGACACAGACCCTACTAACTCAAGATCAAATGCTTACAAATTCCATAAAAAGCTAAGAGGGGTATCACAGTAAATCATTACTCTCTAAAAATCTAAATATTTATTGGGGCAATATTTTAAATAAGCAGTATACCAGTATTTAACTAATATGTTCCTAATGATGAATTATATGTACTAATTATGTCATGCATCAGGAAATTGTAAAGCATATACACTACATGGCCAAAAATATATCCCACCCTTATGAGGCTCTTCCCAACACTGTTGTCACAAAGTTGGAAACAAACAATTGTCTAAAATATCTGTATGCTTTTACTGAAAGATTTCCCTTAACCTAAACTATAGGGCCCAGCACAAATATATGCATAACAGTGCCCCAGTGCACAAAGTGATGTTCATGAAGACATGGCTTCCCAAGGTTAGAAAACTGAATAGAGCCCTGACCTCATCCCCAGTGAACACCTTTGGGATTAACTGGAACATTGACTACATGCCAGGTCTTCTCACCTCACATCAGTGCCCAAGCTTAAGCTCAATAATGCTCTTATGCCTGACAGGGCAAATACCCATAGCCACTTTCCAATATCGAGTGGAAATCCTGTCCTGAAGACAGGAGCCTGTTATAGCAGCAAAGAGAGGATCATATTTATTCCCAGGTTTCTGATCGTCATGTGTTCACTTACTTTTGGCCATATTGTGTATTATACAGTATATACAGTATATCATATATGCATAGCCGATGTAGCCAATAATGCCAATAGATGACTAAAACTCATAACTCATTATATTAATTAATATAATTAGAATAAATGAATTTATTATTAATTACATTTTATTTACATTAGTAACTGTTTTTGTATGTAGTGTAGGCTAACCTTACACAAATGTAAGGTACCAGTATCCTGCTACAAACAAGACAACTCTAAGTTCAAGAAAAGCTCCATTAAAAAGTTTTTTGAGGCAACATGATAAAAATCATTCCACATTATTGGCTCCATGTTATAACAGTATGATCCATTTAAGCATAGGGTAAAGACAGGGACATGAGCTAATATTAGTAGTTCCTAAAGCCTAACTTAGAGATGATTTTAGAACACTATATTATAAAACTTGGTGTTTCATAACGGAGATAAAACAATCTGCATAATTTATTTTCATCACGATTTAAAGTATACTTTATTAGAAATGTATGTGCACCTGGATAATCATAAAATGATCTAATGTGCATACATTCATACAAATATAGGTTTACAGTTTCAGTTACTTTTTACATCAAACATTATAATCGGGGAAAATGTGATCTCAGTGAATTTTGACCATGGCATGGGTGGTTGTGCCAGATGGGCCAGTTTAAGTACCTCAGAAACTGCTGATCTCCTTGGATTTTATGCACAAGCATATTTAGAGTTGTAATTAATACTAGAATATCTAGTTAGTGGATGTTATATATGGATAGAAAAAAATTGCTTAATAAGGGCAAATCAAAATCAACCAAACCGGTTTGAGCTGAAACATGGTGATGAGCAGAAAATCTACTCGGAGTACATTTGAGACAGATGGCCTACATTAGCCGAAGACCACATTAAATTCCACATTTGTCAGCCATTAACACGAATCTGATGCTACAGTGAGCACAGACTCAGCAAAATTGGTAAAAGGTGAAAGTTTTCCAAATGTTTACTGCCTGAATAATGAATGAGTCGTGATGAGTATATGGATAGCTGTATGAATGTGCAAGGGTTCATTGGCTATTGGCTTTTAATATGGCCAATGAGTATATAAAGTATTCCATATTAGCGTTCAGTTGTGAGACAAAATTATAAAGGGGTACGTTATAAAATTTATACTGACCTACATTGTTTGTACTCACACCCTTTATGATGTAAATGCTTTTCATTAATACTGCAAGTCATGCTATTAATATTAATGCTTAACTATTACCATTATTAATATAGTCTAAGAGTTTCAGAGGAAGTTAATGCATATGCTTCATTATTTCCCAATGTGTTAAGGAATGGTGCGTATATAAATCATAGTATTTAATATAATGTAGATTTTTTTTTTATGTGTAGGTCCATTCCTATTTTCTCTTAATTGTTTTCAGAATATGTGCACACTCTACTTTTTGGATCGCTGTTGTAATCTGTTTTGTAATCTATGAATTTCCTCCTGGGAAATACAAAGTTGTTGTTAGTCTTTCAGCTGCTTCTGTCATCTGATCTGCATGCAGGTTTCAAGCCGGATGCCCTTCCTGACGCAACCCTCCCATTTTATCAGGGCTTGGGACTGGCACTGCATTCAGTGGCTGGGGTTTGGGCATTGGGTGAGAACTGAACCCGGGGCTTTCTCATAGCAGGTAAGAAACCCACCACTGAGCATCCAGATCCCTCTGAGAATAATATAGTGAATTTTTTCTAAATTTATTATTATGTATAATTCTGGAATTTCTTTTAAAATCAATAGAGTAGCAATCTATCTATCTATCTATCTATCTATCTATCTATAAAAGTGTTCTATAAATCTATAAATTGATCATATATAATTTATTTGTTAACCTCATAGTAACATATTATGCATATTGTGCCTACTTTTGTGTCTTCTAATTCAGGATTATTTCTCACTGATTTTGCACCTATTGTATGACTGAGAATCACGTGTTAGGGCATTTAATTTTTAGTGCCTCAGTTGTCTGCATGATAATCAAGTCTTGGAGTGCTCAGAGGGGAGGCAGGGCTTATTGGTGATTAGAGATTAGAGAGCGGTGTGTCCCCTCCTGCTCTGAAACAGGAGAGGGAGGAAGAAATTAAAAGAGAAAAGGGGGAGAGAGGCTGGGAGAGACTAGGCATTCATGCCCTGCTACAGTATATACACAAGCAAAGACATAAATTTAGGAGTCAATAAGGACTGTCACTTAAAGACAGCCTGGCAGCTGATGCTGTTTAATTTCACTAGTTAAGCTATATAGCAACACTTACTGCTTTAACAGTAAAGACCATACTAATAAAAAATGATGTATGTATGATTAATACTACATCGATTAAATCAACCGCTGGTTGTATTGTTTTTATTGTGAATTCTACAGTATAATACCGGAGCTCACCTGTATTCATAACACACTTACTATTACTACTTGACTCAATCTCCTGAGCTAAAAGGCCTGTGCATGATTATGATTCTCCATAAACAGTTTTCAGCAATGGATTTCCTGGTGCGTTAGAATGAATGTCAAGAGGTTATGAGGATAATCAAGGGGCAGCAGACCATGACACTATGTGTGGTTCAGAGTGTGACTCCAGCTGTAGAGTTCTTTGCTCTGCTGCTTCCTACTGAGGAAAACTAATGAGAATTACATAGAGCCATTGCTTCACATAATAACATTCAGGTGTGGATGGGGTGCAAGCGTCTTTGTGTGTTTGTGAGTGTGAGAGGGGGGAGGAGGTGAGGTGGAGTGGAACATTGCACATACGGAGTGTGCTAATCATGTGCTAATGCCTTATTCAGAGCAGATTACAAAATAGTGTTCAATAATGCTTTGCATGAAGTGTGAAAGAAGGAAACCAGATGTATTGTTGTTGTTAATAATAATAAATTTAGATTTAGGGTTTCATAAATCAAATTTTAATCAATCTAAGCCAGGCATGTTTAGTGTGAACGCTTCTCTACCTAGCAACAGCAGCTGTACATGAAAAACTCATGAAATATTCTTTCACAGTCTCCCTTCATAGTCAGTTCCACAAGGAGAATATAAAACCCCAAGCATCGAAGCATACAGTGTTTGGGTGGATCACAAAGCTTTTTTTTTTTTTTTTTCTTTAAGCAAGGTCTGCTTTGCTTACAATTTCTAATTTACATAACAAGAGATGAGGCAGCTAACCTGAAACCGAAAGCTGAAAAGATCTTAATGGTGCACATTTTAATTCTAAAGAAAGACTCAAGCTGTTTGAAGCATTTTATCCATTGCCTTGATCTCCTCAGATACAGTATGTATAAAAAGCAAGGTATTTGTTCTGCACTACAAAAGCGTATCTTTGATTGATGCTTAATTGTAGACCTTAGTTTGGTTTAGTTTTGAAGACAAGGATCAAGAGAAACAGTTGACTAAAAATTTTATGACATCGGAGTATTGCATCACCACTTTATTCTGTATACAAGATCGTGTGTCCCTGGAGCCTATCCCAGGAAACTTATGGCACGAGGTGGGGTATACCCTGGACGCAGTGCCAATCCATCTCAGGGCACACACATGCAATTTTGGGGAACGCCACTTAGCCTAATCTGCATGTCTTTGGTCGGTGGGAGGAAACCGGAGTACCTGGAGGAAACCCACCAAGCATGGGGAGAACATGCAAACTCAATGCACAAAGAGGTGGGAATCGAACCAGAATGGGAATCGAACCCGGAACCTGGAGGTGCAAGGCGACAGTGCTTGTCGCCTTGCATCCACTAATCCACTAAGCCACCATGCCGCGAAGTATTGCGTATTTTTGTTAATAAAAAAAAAAAAAACAGTTTAATATAGACAGCTTGCCAGTCACATCTTCATTTATAATGTGTCATAGCCTAGAAACTATTAAAATAATCACTGAATAATCTATGTATATAAATCATATTGTTTATATCTGATTGTTAAAGTGTATACACTTAACATTTATTTGCTATTTCATATACAAATATAGACTCTAAATAACTGATGTCCTTCATTTCAAATAAAGGATAAAAGTTTTTTTTTTTTTGTCATGTAGTATGATGTATGATCTTGATATTTGTGGAAGTATATCTGATGTATGCAGATCCCACAAATACTAGGCACAGCTTGAAATGTTGAACTATTCCATTGTTTTTCTCTATTTTTCCTCTGGAAACCTCTAGAGGGGCAATTCAAAACAGACAGTTAATAACAGCTCTCTGGCCATCTGGAAAAAGCAAACTTCCTCATGACCACTGACAATCACTGATGCTGAACCTTATTATGTGGCAAACATCAAAACTAATCATTCTCATGTATTATAAAATGCCTGGCCCAACAAATGTCACAGTTTCAGAAAGGTCAACACGAAGCAAATTAGATAGCTACAGTAAATGAGATAGCTGAAAGTACTGAAGCTGCCTTAAGAACCATACAAGAATGCTTTATTAAAGTCTGACAGAATAGTATTGAACCGTCAACGTCACTGAAGAAATAAATGACCATTTAAATGGTTGGTGAAGGTGCATGGTAAAAGAGATCACAGCTACTGTATATACATGCAACCGGTCAAAAGTATGGACACACCTCCTGAATCCGTGGTCTTTCCTGATCTTTATTTCTTTCTACATGCTGAAGGCATCCAAAATATGGAACAATCTCTTTTGAACAGTTGATATTAAGCCGTGTTATAAGACATGTGCTCTTTAAAGCCTTCATAACAGCTCTAATCTAAGATGCTGTTAATTGGTGATTTTTGATTTTTTTTCTAAATTTGATATATATATA
>JAOVVA010000002.1:9487584-9509105 GCA_028565275.1 Leiocassis micropogon | reverse complement strand
ATACAATAGTACATAATTTGACCATTAATTTTGTGACATTATAGGGGAAGCTGAGCTTCCCTTGCAGTCTTAAAGAATTTGCCACTGATAAAGACATAGATGAGTTTGGTTTGAAAGGACTTGACTGGCCTGCACAGACCTCAACCCAAAAGAACATCTTTGGGATGAATTACAGTGGAGACTGCAAGCCAGGTCTTCTCGTCCAACATCAGTGTCTGACCTCACAAATGCGCTTCTGGTAGAATGGTCAAAAATTTCCATAAACACACTCCTAAACCTTGTGGAAAGCCTTTCCAGAAGAGTTGAAGCTGTTATAGCTGTAAAAGGTGGGCAAACACTTTTGGCAATATAATATATGTATAATAATGCACATCACATACTGTAGGTATCTTCAACAAATATTTCCTGAAATATGACAGCCAGTTTTCATGGGATCACTAGTCTGCATTTATAGTCTGTTTAGCATCTTTGAGATGAGGTGCAAAGAATTGTTTGCAACCATCCAGTGCAATTAATGCATTTCCACATGGTGCAGCATTTGGCTACAATGCACTCAGCATCTTGTAGAATCCATTCTGAAGAACCAGGATAGCGCAACACATTTTCAAATAGCGCATTATTGCAATTATGCAATATGCAATATATCTAAAACATTTACAAGTACTACTATCAGCTGAAATGGCAACACTAATGTAATGACAACATGAATGTTTATATATATATTTTTTTATTTGTATATTTTATGGTATTTATTATTATATTCATTTAATGTATTATTATTTATTTTCATTATTTTGTTATAATGTCTTGATTATGACTAAGTGCACATGCCAATAGCAGTGAGGCCTTCTTGACAAACCACTCCCTTAGACATGCTTTAGACAGTTGGTACTCAAAATAGGCATGTATAAAATGTGTATGACATGAACCATAGTAGAGTGTTAGTGTCAGGTTTAAGAGTGTCACTGTATATGAAATTACCTTTAAAATTTCTGCAACAATTTTGCACATGAAAAGACAACACATTACATTCTTTCCTCTGGGAGTATTTAACTGAGCCAGTATTTCAGACATTAAACTCTGGTCTTATTTCTAATTGAGATGCACCACGGCTTTAAATAAACCCTTTTGTTACATGCTGGAAGAAAGATGTCAGTGGAAATTACCATGGGTAGCGGTTCAGAAACACCCTTGATTCTGAGCAGACAGAGCTAAACGGATCTCAACAGCATGTTGCAGCAGGGCTGAAAATGTGTTACATAATACAACAGGACCCTGGTTAATTTGCCGTCTGGCAGCTGATGGCTTAAGTAGCGTAGTGTAGTATTGGGATGAAGTAGACTGAGGTTATTCACTGTTAAGGTAACAATGATGTCATTAAAAAAAGCAGACTATTAATCCATTAATTCCATAAAACTTTGTTTATTACATTTTTGCAATATAATTTGTAAAAATCCATTTATTGCTTCATGGTCATATGCTCACTTGAGCCGATTAGAATAAATATATTACATAATGATGTACTGCACACTGACTGAGCACTTTATTAGCAGGACCTGCTCATTCAAGCAATTATCCAATCGACTAATCATGTTGCTCAGTGGATAATGTCAAGGAGGTACAGGTTAATAGCATCAGTTAATGTTCATATCAACCATCAAAATGTGGAAAATGGGATATCAGTGTCTTTCATCATGGCATGGTCATTGGTGCCAGATGGGCCAGTTTGAGTATAAAATATATATTATTTACTGGAAACTGTTCAATAATTACTCTTTACTACCATGGTGAGCAGAAAGCCTGGTGAACCTTCAGTCAGATCACTAACAACAGCAGGTTACTTTCCATCCAGCTGAGAACAGGAATCTAAGGTGGGGGTCAATACAGGCTCACTGACACTGGACAGTTAAACATTAAAAGAACATTGTCTGGTCTGATGAATATTAACTTCGGTTGGGTTTAGAATTTGGCATGAACAGCATATATCCTTAAATCCAACCTCTGTTATGTCAACATCCCAGAGTGGTGACTTTATTGTAATACACTGAGGAGTGCTTTTTGGCACATATACAAACCATTCAAGCATAATTTAAATGCCATAGCCACTTTAAGAATTCTACTTGACCACATGCCTCACTTTCTGGTGAGAGTTTATCCCTGTAATATTGGCTAATTTTAGCATTACAATGCAACAGGTCACAAAGCACAAGCTGTTTGTAACTGTTTCCATGAACAGCACAATAGGTTCAGTGTTCTGCAGTAGTCTGCCTGGTTGCCAATTCTGAATCTAATAGAACTCCCTTGAACATGAGATTTTGCAGCATGAACGTGCAGCTGGCAAATCGACAGTAGTGATTCAATGACGTCAACATGGACAAAAATCATAAAGGAATGTTTTCTGAAAATCTTGTGGAATCCATGCCGTGAATAATTGAGATGGGTCTAAAGGCCAAAAGAGGCCCATCCAGTATTACTATTGTTTTCCTTCTAAAGTGGTCCATGAGTGTATATGTGTGGAGAGAACTGCTAACATTGTTATGGTTTTGAGTAACACTCAAAAACACTATTGACCCACCTTTGACTTTTCAGCAATTTGTAGCATTAGCATATGGAAAAGAAATGGAGTTAAATGGGTAACTAGGTATCTGAACTGTAATTATATTAATCCACACAAAATACTGCATAATACTGAAGTGAGTGGAAACCATGTTGTTTTCCAAATAAAACATAAGAATTGTGATTGTATAATTATTTACCCCCTATTTTCAATCCCTTAAATTATGTGTGGTAAAACTAGAAATCAAATAAGTAGATCAATGCAATCAAATGTCACAAAAGTGTTACAAACAGAATATGGCACATTCGTGACTCTGCCTAGAGAAGGCCATCCAGAAAAAATCTGTGGGAGGGCATTAGTCAGCGAACCAATAGGTCAAGGGTAACTCTGTAGGAGAGGCAGAGATTGACAGCGCACATGGAAGAAGTTCACAGGAGAAGTTGGATAATAGCCTGGGCACTCGGAAAAGATAGATTTTATGTGTTTTATGTGAGTGGTGAGCCCTATGAATATCAGTTTGCAAGAAAGGCATTTTGGAGCCTCAGCAAAGATGTAGAGGAAGATCTGATATAAAGAGATCTGCAAAAATGTGAAAAATGAAAAAAAAAAAAACTATATTTGATGAAACCATGCATCTCTCATCAAAAGAACACCATCCCAACAGTGAAGCATCCTAGGGGTATCATCATGTTGTGTAGATCCTTTTGTCTATAGGGACTGGGTTATGGAACGATGGATGGACCCAAATACAAGGCAATTATAAGAAGAAAACCTGTTCCAGACTGCAATTTACTCAAGTCTGGGTTTGAGGTTTAACTTTCAAACGGACAGTGAACCCTATGAATGATGAATGATGTCTAAGATACACTGGAGTGGTTCAAAATCATTAAACTTAAAAGTGTTAAAAAGGTCCAGAACTCAGTCATTATCCAAAAAAACAACTTATGAACAAACGAATGTTAATTAACATTTCCCATCAAATCTGACAGAGATCGAAGAATCCAAATCTGATAGGATTGCAAACAAAAAAGTGTTGTGGAGAGGAATGAAATTTAGGCGTGGATGAGAAAAAGTATCAAAGTGTAGAAAAAAAAGAATTATGTAAGACACTATGTAATATTTAGTGGCTCAGTATTAGACTTCTCATCTGCCCTGGGGTCGAGTTTGATACCCAGACACTGGGGCTGCAGGGCACCTTCAGTCTCAAGCACCTTTCCTTCCACCTGACATATTCGAAAACCCAAATGCACAGTTTGATGTCTGAAGCACACACATGGTTTCACTTCCCTTGGAAATGTACAGTTCATGATACTTAATTACATTTGATCAGGCTGCATATTTTTTTAGAAATATCCAGAAACAAATTAGTAACTTCAGATTAGGATCTTATTTTAGCAAGATGCCACAAGGCACCGTGATGTGTTTAATAATTACATTAAAATAAAGTCAGTATTTCTAATGTGCTTAAATACCCAGTTGATGCAGTATATGGAAAATCCTACACTACTATTTATTACGGTTAGCACCATCCTGGGCTGAACAGCGACCGCTCAGATCCACCAATAGGAAACCGGCGCGAGATCAGGCTCCATCTACAAACGCTGTTCGTTCCCTAAATGAGTGCACTACACGAGTGCGGAAATAACGGCGTCGGCGCCATACTTAGTGCACTTCACATTTTATAGCAAGTCATTTGGAATTCAGCCACGGACCAGCCTGCAGCTACACAGTTTCTCCTCAACACGGAGACCACGAACATCATTTACAAGCAGCAATAGATCGCGCAGTGTAAAATAAATTCTACATCCGGGCAGGATCTTGTCTAGGAAACGAGTGAGATGGTTAGACATCGGGTTTATAAGTGATCTGTTAATATGGATGCCGTGTCTCTCTGTGATGAGCGCTGTGTGATGAGTGAATTAAATCAGACCAAGGCAGAGGGACCTGCTCCAAGGTAGGCGACGGGTTTCTGCCTTTATATTAGATTGTTTATTGAGCTTCTAGAGGTTTATTGAGCTCCTAGAGGTAAATACTTCAAGCTGCGGTAAATACGTAAACACTACCATTTATTATTAGTTTACTACCAGACATGCAGCTGCAGTAGCCCATGTACTGAGAAATAAATAAGCTCCTAAGACCTGACTGGTGTTAGATAATGTAATGCTTGCTGATCAGTCTGAACAATTCTGAACATGGACAGCAATAACAACTCATAATAAAATACAGCCGCCTAGTATAAAGTGCAGAGAGTCTGAGAATATAAGTATCTTTAAGTTAGCTTACAAAAAAAAAAAAAAAAAAAAAATTCAGTTGACAACTCTTGAAATATTTATTTAAATGGAGCTGGACTCATATCAATAATGAAAATCTTTATTTCAGGACAGTTTTATTATGCATGCTGCAACAGTGCCCTGTCCATGGGATGGATCCATAAAATTTTAAGGAAAAATGAAGTCATTAATTAGCACAGTCAAAAATGATTTTGGCCTTGAGTAGGCTTTACATGTTGGTATTACATCAATTTTACTAAAATTAAGTCTTGTAAATGTTTATGGATTTAACCTAAACATAGCAATTTTTAACCATTGTTTGTTTTTGTTAAACGCACATATTTTACTTGACTGGAAATTCTTCCCTTAATTTAAATATGGTGACATGAATAAAAAAATAAATAAAAATAAATAAAACAAAAGAAAGAAAAAAGAAGAAATGTAAAAAAAAAAATAGCTGAACTTTATACCCACAAAAAATAATGTTTACATTAGAGCTGCACAATTTGATTTAAAACAAACAAACAAAAAAAGATCTCACTGCGATCCTTTTGAGACATATTGCAATTGCGATTTCAACTGCAATATTTAACTATTAAATTTTATTGTTTTGTCTTTAAACCTATTCATCCGGCCATATTTATTTATCACCTCAAAACTATTATTGTTTTATTTATCTATTAATTTTGTTTTTTTATTACTATTTATATTTTAATCAAATACTTAAATTACTAGCAACGCATTGATTTACAATCAGAATTGATACAATTGATTTAGCACAAACGACAGACTGCCTCAAGCCTAATACCACAAATACTTAAATTACTGACAAACTCAAACGACAGCTAAAACGACAGACTGCCTCAAGCCTAATACCACAAATACTTAAATTACTGACAAACTCTATATAAATTCCCATCTGTTTGTATATTACCTGTAATAAACTGCAGTCCTTAGTAATCAAACCACTGCACTAGTCCATACAGCTGTTTCAGTTTTTTGTGCGACAAATGGCATTTAGAGAAAAACATCATAGGCTATTGTACAGTTTAGACCTTGAAAAAAAAGCACTACATTTATAGTATTCCTAGACACATTGATCCAGAGCAACCTACATATTTATTGCATTATACACCTGAGCAGTTGAGGGCCCAACAGTGGCAACTTGATGGTGATGGGGTTTGAACCTGGGATCTTCCGACCCATAGTCTAATGTCTTAACCACTGAGCTACCCCTGCCCACTAGTGCTGATCAAAAGACACACAAAACTGACTTGTGTGACTATGTGTTAACTAATTACCATATATAGACATTGATGTACAATTTACATAAGTACAATTGTTCATTACACTCACTGCAATATAATTATTCATGGAAAGATTTACATGACCACGACTGTTCTTGCACTATCAAAAATATTTGCTTTTGGTTTGACAAGCTGTCATAATATCAATGCTAAATCTGCAATTTTATTTCCAATTTAGACAATACAATAGCAATAAAGTATGACTAATGTGTATGATAGTAATACAATAAAAATCAATTTTATTTTGTAACAATAGGTTTTGAAATAAAACTAATTTGAAATTTTTCATAGTAATGCATTGGTAATGTGGTGAATGGGGTGTTCAGCATTGCATATCAAATATTCTACCATGCTGTGAAACCTCAAGTGAATACATTGTGTGAATTAAAGTGTTCCACTTCATCATCACAGCAAATTATATATTTAGATTGTTTTCTGTGTTCTTTTCCAATTCCCTTTCCATTCCTCTCCCCGCCTGAATAGCATGCAGTTTGAAATCGAAAGTGTGCTTGACCATTAAAGTGAGTGTTTTGCTTAGTGCATTAACATATGTATAACAACTAGCTTTTTTCCCCCCATTTTACTAGAGTGAGCAGTTTAGCTTCAGCCGAGTAAACTGCAGCATTACTGTTCCCTTTCATGTGATAGTGATAAATGACATGAAGTGGTTAGAGAAAGGAGAGGTGCTAAGCAGATGGCGAGAGGACGACTCTTCAGCACTGGTGGACAGGCTCCAGCAGTCACTGCAATGATTCATGTCTGAGCATGACTCTCGTAGGAGAAGCCATGTCTCCGTTTGCAAGCGTGAGGCACCCCACCTGGGCGCTTCTGTCTAAACCTTTGATTTGTTCATCTAAGGGCTTCGTGCTACATTCGTATTTGGTCCTGTTTAGGTTTCAAAAGGGGCTGCTCACATCCTGGTCGAATAGAAAAAAATGGCTCGAGCTGTTTCAATAAAACAAGCAGGAAGATTAGGCTTATTAAAAATAATGAAATCAGGATTAACTGTGGGTTCATTAGGTATCTGTACTTTTTAAGCATGTTTTTCTTGAATGCTGAATGGGAAATATAATTTTAAGGATAAAGAATTATATTGTGCCAGGAGCTGACATTTTCCACTTATTAGGTTCTATGGGTATAAGGATCATTACTCACTTGCTACTATGAGTTACTTAGTAGCTACTGTACAGTGAACCTAATAAAAAAGGTTTGTGCGTCTTTACACAAGGAATGTAAGATTTAATGTAAAATTGTCATCTAGTGCAGTTTTGAAGACTGTGGGGTGTTCAGGCCTCTCTTACTCTTTGTCTGTAGCAGCACTGCAGTAGCGTGTATTCCACCAAGCCGCTGCTTTAACTGCCACGCAACATCAAGCCTCCTCGCTATTGTCGTCTCCACCAAAAGCAGAAATCATGCTCATGCTGAGTTAGGCGCATGTGTGGTGGGTGCAGCACTGTGGGATGCTGCTTTCAGACGTGCAGCCTAATTGTGGCAATACCAGATTAGTAATGTTGGAGAGAAATGTTGTAGCAATTTAATACACCACTAGACTTGCAGAGATCAAACCAATCACCTGGTTTCTCATAGCTAAGTATTCTAATGGCATTGATTCTCTCAGATATGCTATAAGTGGTGCTCAAAAGTGTTGTCCATGATGCATAGCCAGGTTGTCCATGATCTTTCTATTTTCATATAGTGATGAAACTAAATATGATTATTATTAATAATAATAATAATAATAATAATAATAATAATATCAAATGATTATATTTCTTTTAATAATTATCCAGTTAATGGTCAATGGAATTAAGTTGAGTTTAGTCAAATTCTCAATAATGATAATAATAAAAAAAAACAAGCATGTATATACAGTATATTATCTTGAAATATACAGTATACTTGAATGTAAGTGGAACGTTCAGGAATGTCTCCTATAAATAATGAAAATATTATTCTACATGCTTTAATAATTTGCCTATAATTTAAATTTGTTACATGATTGTGGCGCATTATGTAGGGACTGTGGACATATGTAATACTGAACTCCTGTTCTGTAAAAGTAGTAGTCTTATATTAGCCCTAAACTCCTATTTTAGGTTTTAGAATAATGAAATTTGAGGTATATTTAGAATAGTGAAATTTCATCCATGAGATCTTCTTGTATTATAGGGCACAGGGTTCATCATAGACCAATAGTGTCTCATAACAGAGAAACATGACTCCAGGCTTTTTTCCAATTACATGTTCATGTCCAATTACTAGAGAGGCTCACAAGCACAGTGATTTTTCATAGGAGAAAATTAGTGTGTAAAAGATGTTTTAGTGCCATGTGTAATGTGGAGGAAATAATCCATGACTTTGGGTTACTCTTAGACACAGTGATTTGCCAACAATTAATACAAAATAAAATAATTATATAATTTAAAATGAATGATTATGTTTTAAAATGTATTGATGAAAACACACACAGCTTTTTAACCTTTTAGAATTGTGGAACAAGAGCCTGTTGTCCTGGGTTTTAATTATCTTACCAGCCTGGTCATTATTACAGAGAAACCAGAAAATGTACAGTAAGGCTCCCTGACCTGAAAACATTTAAAATAACCCTCTCTTTACAGAAACGTTGACTTGATCAATGTTTATATATTTTTCTTTGTTAAATAACTGTATACTTTTGCATCCACTTATTAATAGCCTTAAATTGTGTAAAGTCTCTGTGATGTAATACGCTGTGAATTACTTGTTACTATAGACACGATGAATTTATAAAATTAGTGTGTTAATTATAAACCTGCGAAGAACAGCAGCACCTTAAAAGGTGTTTAATCAGCACCTTATGACCAAGAAGATCTGAGAATCCAAGAGCATGCTAGTATTACATACACTGCCTGGCCAAAATAAAAAAATAAAATAAATAAATAAATAAACATTTTAGATTCAAATGGCCAACACATTGCAAGGCATAATCAAAACTCAATGCGATCGAGCGAGATATTAGTGCAACCTTTTTTTTCCGGTCAGGCAGTATAGTATTACACAAGTCAGTTTCTTACTCTGCTTAGGTGAGCTTGGTCTGGTTTCTTCAATTTATTAAGGAATTTGGTGTAATAATGCTATATTTTATCATGTCAGGTTTAGCAGAGCAAGAGCTTTCTTAAGATTCTGACAAACCACTGCAATCATTGTCTCAGCTGTATAAAATGCCCAATAACAAAATTTGCTGCAGAGCTGTCAGATCACCTTATACCAGTGTACTGTTCCATGGCACACAAAAGTGTACACACACACACGCACGCACGCAGTTGGTATTGGCAACAAGAAAGGCAGCACAATAAGGTGCCTCGCTGAGGGAAAAAAAAGAAAAGATGTGCAGCCAGATGGATCGGAGGAGAATTTGTAGAATTTGTAGAGTATAATTAAGACAAACAAGTAGACATGGGGAATACAGCAGATTACAGTTAGATGTAGTCATATTGAAGTGACTAGTTCAGCAAAGTGCACCGAGGCAAGGCTTGATACTGAAATAATTGTCAGGAAAATATATCATTTAGCTGAAATTAGAATAATTTGTTCCTTGGTTAGTACGCTTGAAAATACCTAAATTACACACCGATCAAACATAACCTTAAAACCACTGACAAGTGAAGAGAATAGCAATGAGTATGAGACACAGCAAGTTCAAGTTTCGAAATTCATGTGTTGGAAGCAGAAAAAATATGTAAATTTAAGCATTTAATGGGACTTTGATAAGGATCTAATTGTAATGGCTAGATAACTGGTTATTACCTACTAAGGTGGTTCAAGGAAGGACAACCAATGGACCAGTGACAGGGTCCTGGGAGCCAAATGCTCACTGGTCTTAATGGGAAGAAAGGGTTTTCATGTCTGGTCCAAAAAACGCTGAAAACCCCAACTACAATAGAAAGGTATCAGAACACTGTGCATTGCAGCGCGTTGTATGGAGCTGTAGCTGCTGGTCTACATGCCCATGATGACTCCTGTCCATTGCAGAAAGCACCTACAATGGGCATGTGAGCATCAAACCTGGACCAGGGAGCAGTGGAAGAAATTGGCCTGATCTGATGAATAACGTTTCTTTTACATCATGTGGAGGGCTGGGTACATGTGTGTAGCTTAGCTGGGGAAGAGATAGCACCAGGATGCACTATGGAGAGAAAGCAAGGCTGGGGAGGCAGTGTGATACTTTGGGCTATGTTCTACTGAGAAACATTGGGGCCTGGCATTAATGTGGTTGTTGCCTACAGCATACAGCCCATAGCAACAGTATTCCCAAATAGCGGTAGTCTCTTTAAGCAGGACAATGTGCCTGGCTACATTACAAAAATTGTCCAGGAGAGGTTTGGGGAACATAAAGAGTTCAAGATGTTGCAGTTGACTTGGCCTCCAAATTTTCACAGATTTCAGTTTAAAACACCCGTGGAATATGCTGGACAAACAATTCAGATCCATGGAAGCCCCACTCTTGCAACTTTGCTGTTGACGTCTGATGTTTGGTGTTGATCAGCTGTTGACGTCTTTGTCCAAAGCACACTTTACAATATTATACCGGTGGTTCGATACAATCGGATTGAGATTGAGGGAGTTTGGAGGCTGGGTCGGTGACCTTTGGCTCTTTGCCTGTTGGTCCCCATGTGTTGTGGCTTTGGTGCACTGGGTGTTCTGGTGTCTTTCTATTGTGTCCAGCATTGCCTTTTTTTCTGCAGTTTGTACTACATTGTACATTGGGTTTTCTGAGGGGTCGTACCAGACAGGCTAGACTTTAGTCGCCTTGGGCAATTGAAATTATGATTATATTCACATTGGTACTGTACTATATGATTATTAGCCCATTTGTGCTAAATTCCTGTTTAAAATAGTCTCCACTGGCAGAAAATATTAATAATTTAAATATAATTTTGAGCATTCATTGCTAAAAGTAAGCAAAAGTTACTACCAGTTGAAGAAGGAAAAAAACACGAAGTTTTAAACTCATTAGTAAAATGTCTAGATATAGGTTTAGGATGGCATATTCATTTGGTTTACTGTCATTTTGATAGTGAATACATAAAGAAAATCACTATATTCAATATAGTTTTACTTGTTAACATGCCATTTTTGTAAAAATAAACAATTTTGTAACAAATCTAACATTTCTTTAAGGTTTCTCTGATAGACCCCCTCAACCTGAACCCAATTAAGATTTCAAAATGACTGTATTATTCAAGAATTTTGAGAAACATGAAATTAACATTATTGCCTATGATGTATTTAAAAGAGTTATGTTTCTGACAAGCCGCAAAAGGTCAGCAGGCCTAAAAGTGTTGTTGCTGATTTTTGTTTGTACTCAGTGTCTGGCACATCTTGTTCCAAAAATAGTCAGCAAGCATTGATGGATTCCAGTTGTCCTGCTACCAATTTTTTTTTTCTATTTTAGCAATGTCATGGTGACTGCACCTTGATTGTTGGGAAAGAATTCCAAGTGTAAATGCAGAAAATAAATCTTGAGTGGCATAATGTGTGTCATGGTTTTTGTATGCTGTAAGAAGTTTGACAAGCGGCTGAACATAGTTTGGTGCTCAGTAGTTGCCTAAAAAAAATTAACATCCTTCAATGATCTTCCATTAACTGATCTTCGAACCGCTTGTCATTGATGACGTATCTACTTTGGGGACGAAAGGAAATGGCTTCCCTAATCTAGACATCAGTTATTCAATTGTTTATCGCGTTCACAAAATCAGTCAGTGTTTTATGAGAATTGGAGACAAACATATCTTTGAAGGGTTAGTCAACAAGTGGTTCATGTGCCATGTTTTTCTGTCCTGGCCATTGTTCTGATTGACCACTTTGTTCTTATGTAATGCAACTGGAAATGCAACTTCGCAAATGGAACAACAAGTCTTGGTATATCTGAGCTGCATTCAAAGCAGCAGAGCCACTACTTCTAGATCTCCACAGTTATTCCAGTTGGTGTACTGGATGTTCAATGATAGTTTAGCCGACAAGTATTGAAGAGTGTCCAGTACATGGACATTACATAACAAGGCAGCCTTGAGACTTAACACTGATACCCAAACTATACCAGTTTCACAATTGTTATGCAACATGTTCTGCCTGGACATGCATGAGTCATCAATAATAAATTAAAATATAAGTAAAAATTACAAAAATAGATATCAATAAAACAGTATGTAATAGGGTAAATTGCAAGTTATTTTAGCAGGGAAACGTTAAAGGATACCTTGAGGGTGCTACGATCAGGGCAGAAATCAGAATTGGTGTTGAAGTTATTGGGATCTTCCAATAAGTGTTCTACTTATTGCAGTTTTCTACTGTGCAGTTTTGTTTATTTATTTAATATTTATAGCGTAACAACTATTCTAAACAGCAGTGCACAAATATAATTATGATCTGAGAACGAATCATAAATGTTAAACTTTTATTTATTGGAAGGCAACATATGAAACATGTTCCATTCACTTACTATTTCATGTACGTTATATAAACTGAAACTTATAGAATAGCCTTTGCTTAACTAAAGAGCAAACATTTTCTGTTTCTTAACTAGCATCACGGGGCTTTCTCACATGCTGAAATCCTACCTAACATGTGACTGTCCTACTATATTCATTAGTAATAACGCGCAGCACATGGAACAAGGCTGCATCAGTGAATAACAAACCAAAATTCTGCAGCAAGCGTTTTAAATAAATAGATCAGTCACTTTGTACTTGGCAAGTCAATCATGGCTACTCGTTAGTAAGCAACGAGGGCAGGCATTTCTTAATAAATATTAGAATTACTGCATTTTTAAGACCAGTCTATTCCTCTTATCATCCACTATGTGTGCAGCCGTGCTGAATAGTCGCTCACTGTCAGCCTGTATGCATGGAGCAGTAAACTAGGGCTGCCTGAGCAAAAGCTACTATAGGAAATGGTCTTTATGTCTCTCTTCATTTTTATTTTTGTGATAATAGTTTAAGCCTTTTTCACTCTCTGCAGAATAAGAATTTTTTTTTTTTTTTAGTTTTTGAGGGTTTCTGCTATAGGTGGTTGAGTGAGGGTCAACTTAGAAGATTTAGTTGCTTCTGCCTTTGCAGATTACTTTTTATATTCAAATTGCTCACAATGCGTCATTCTTAACCGGTGAATAAGGTTTGTTGTCTTAAAGCTTTTGGCAAACATTCTACCATTCTGTGAATTCTAGAATAAACTTTGCACATAGCAAATTTGCCATCTTTTAAAGAGACTTGATAATATTGTCCGACTAGTGACAGCATTTTGATGAGGTTGTCAACTCATGTATTTTCTGTCATCACTATAATATCAATTTATGTTGCTAAGTTTCCTGTTCTCTTGCAGTGAGATCCCGAAGGTGTCATTGTGTCCCCCAGACAGTGAAGATGCAGAGTCTCCAACGAATGAAGTCCCCATAGAGGGGGACCACATAAACCATCTGTTCACCCCACCTTCCTCCTCTCAACTGTACGACCAAGTGTTGCAGAGTCATGCGTACCAGTCACCTCGCATCAAGAGATGCCAGTGCTGTGACCACCAGCAGCCAATCACAGACAACATCTGTATGAATCAAACAAATGTCTCTTCTCATTCAGACTACACGTGCAATGCTGTCAAGACAGTCCACAGATGCAGTCCCTTCCACCAGCCTATATGTCACAACACAATGCAGTGTCCCTGGCTGCAAGGATCACATGATGGCAATAACTACAAGCCTGTTCAGCGTCATGTGGTAACAGTCAGGTAGAACCCTTTGTCAGACGTTTTTCGGACTGCTATAAATGCACACATTCGAAATGAAGTGTAAATAATAAATGCTGTCTCTTTTATAGGACTGAGAGACTCCACCGGATTCCAAAAAAGTAGGTTAACATAGTGTGTTAATGTGACTTGTAATATATTGTTCCATTAACAAAAATTGTTCAAGAAATTATTGAACTATAGGTTACCCTGACTTCTAATGCAGTCATTTGTTAACTGTAATTGTTTTTGGCAGCTACTCCCAAGTCGTAGTGGAATACCCAATGACAGTTCTCATCTCATGTGCAGTAGTTCTACTTGCTCTCTCTGTAGCAGGGATTTTGATTGGTCCCCTGCCAGACTTTTCTGATCCTTTAGAAGTAAGTACCTTTGCATCTGTTGTGCAAAATTTCTACAGAATGAAGCCCTTAGTTATAGGACTATGTCCCTATATTAAAAACACATAACATGACTTGTAGTGTTCTCCAACATGTGCTATATTCAAAATCACATTCAGAATTTTAAATTGAACCAACAGCATGACCTGCAAGTTTGCCTTGTAGAATCATTGCTACGTTTTTTCCCCCCGAGGGAAACAATCCATCTCATAATTTTCTTACAGGGATTTGAGCCTCGTGGAACAGACATCGGGATTAGACTGGCAGCGTGGGCAAAGTTGCAGGAGAGTACTGGGCCTGGGAAAGCACTGTCTATGATATCGCAGAAGTTTGTTGATCAAAGTATAGGAAGGTACCACAATTAAGTAGATGTGCTGCTTTTCATCTACACTCAAGTCTACTTTATTACAAAAACCAGTAGATCTGCTCATTCATGCAGTTATCTGATCAATTAGTCATGTGGCAGCAGTGTGATGAATAAAATCATGCAAATAAAAAGAACAGGTTTAATATCTTGTACAGTCTGTGATAGTTTTCTGCATTTTCATCATGGTTGTAGAGTGGCTATTAGAGTTACTGTTTTATTCGAACCAGTCTTGCCCTTCTTAACTAACCGGTCAATTCTTCCTTTCCTTTCTACAAATTGAACACTATTTGTGCTGGAAAATCTAGTTTAATATCCTGTCTGGTACCAAAAACCATGTCACTGTGCCGACATAATTTTTTCCCCTTTCTAATATTTGATATGAATGTTAACTGAAGATCCTGGCTTGTATCTGCAAGAGCTTTGCTACTGCAAAAATGACCCACTGATTGGATAATTGCATGAATGCACAGATTAACATGTGTTTTTAATAAAATGGAAGTAAAAGAAAAGCTTATATTATACATGTTCAATAAAATGTATTATATAAAATTCGTTGATCATGGTGATTCCAGAGAGGTCAGCAGTAAAACCCAGCAGCACTTACAACATCGTTCAAGGAGGATGCTACACACAGACACTACTGAGAATGCCTATTTTTGCAATGACCCAGGTGAGGTAAAAGAAAAATACTTGTTTTGGTAATCTGCCATTGTCAGTTAAATATGTAGAACATGTATAATAAAATACGCTGGTGTCCTTCTTTGACCTGTGCTCCTGCAGGAGATCGTTATGCCCAGCTGGTATTCCGCTCAGAAAATTCTGAAAGTCTCTGGAGTCTGAAGGCAATCTATTCCATGTGTGAGATGGAGCAGACTCAGGTAACTCAAATATATTTGCAGGAAATTAAATGTTTGGTACAAATTTATTTAAAGGTGCACGTTTTACTTTTCAAACTTACTGAAGAAACATTACATTAAAGATGTAATGTCATCCATCTTTAAAAATTTCAGATACGCTCAGACTCTCACTTCAAAGAACTCTGCCAGGTCAAATCAGGGGCATTTGGCACCAAGGGAAAGGCAGAGTGCTGTCCAAGCTGGTCCCTGGGGAACTTCCTGTCTCTCCTCAATAATGTCTCCTCATGCTTCAGTCTTACAGCTCAGCAGGTGTCAGACAGTTTAGGCTTGCTCAGATACTGCGCCCCTTACTACCATGATGGAAGCCTTGTCTCATCGTGTGCGGAAAGAAGCAAATATGGCTCCTGTGCTTCTGTCCCACATCCCTGCAAGCACTCCAGCATCATCTATCAAATTCTACATTACCTGGTGGATAAGGATTTCCTAGGGCCGCAGACTGTTGAGTACCAGGTTCCATCTCTAAAATATAGTGTCCTGTTTCTACCAATGACAAAAGGAAATGCATTAATGGAGATTTATCTACAACATCTGGAAGGTCGTGAGCTAACGTATAACAATACTACAATAACAGGGATGGACTTGGGGATTAAGCAAACGCTTTTCAAATATTACCTCTCAAGAGACTCGATCTACCCTATTCTCACAGTTCTTGCACTGCTACTTACAATGGCCTTGTATCTTAAATCATTCCTTTTATCAGCTATGTCACTGGTTGCAGTCACATTATCACTTTTGACATCTTATTTTTTCTACAAAGTTGTATTTGGCCTATTGTTTTTTCCGCTTCTGAACCTCATGGCAGTTCTAGTCCTTTTTGGAAGTTGTTCAAATCAAGCCTTCACCTTTAACGACTTTTGGAAGTCACAACTGAGCCATAATCCTCCAGTTGCACTAGAAAAGAGAATCCACCGCGTCTTACAGGAAATAGGGTACTTGATCTTGGTGTCTGGCTTGACATCCAGCATTACATTCTACTCAGGCTACATAAGTAGCATTACAGTGGTGAGGTGTTTTGCAGTCTATCTTGGTAGTGCGTCTTTAATCAACACACTTTTTGCTCTTGTTTGGCTCCCCTGTTCTATTGTTCTGCAGGAGCGACATGCTGCAGGGGCTTCCACCTCTGCTGCTAAGCCATCATGGAAGCCATGTTGCTCAAAAAATCCTGGGGGGTTTTGGGACACAAGTTCAAGGAAGCGGTGCCTTTTCACAATGGGACAGAAATTTCGGGGTCTAAAACGTGGAATCTCGGACACATCAAATCTAATTTTCCTAAAAGTCCTGCCCTGTGGTGTGGTTAAATTTCGATACATATGGATCTGCTGGTTTGCAGCACTGGCTGCTGGAGGAATTTACATCGCATGTGTAGACCCTGGCATGAAACTTCCATCGTCAGATAGTCAGGCAACTCAGCTCTTTCGCTCCAGTCATCCATTTGAAAGATATGATGCAGAATACCGCCATCAATTCATGTTTGAGAGAATGAAACAAGGAGAGGATGAGCCTATGACTATGACTTTAATCTGGGGTGTCACCCCGGCCGGTGATGGGGCTCAGTTCAATCCAAGAAGCAATGGCTCCTTTACCATGGATCCAGAATTCAATATAAGTAGTTCTGAAGCTCAAGTGTGGTTGCGAAAGCTATGTGGAAAAATTAGAAACCAGAGTTTTTATTCTTCACCACCAGCAGATAAAGAAGCAATAGAAGACAATACATGTTTTGTGGAAGACCTGATTCACTGGGTTTCTATTCGCCGTTGTTCTGAAAGTGAAGATGCATTTACTTACTGCTGCAACAATATTACGTTCCCCTACCCTGCCAGTGTTTTCGAGAGGTGTCTCAAAATGATGGTGGACGAACAGACAAAAACACGCTCACCAAGAAACGCAGGTCTGCGTTTTGATTCACAAAATCGAATTGCTGCCCTTGTTGTGGTATTCAAGACATCGCAGCTTTACAGCTTTAATTTTAACAAAACTTCAAATTTCTATAAACATATCACGTCTTGGTTCAATAACGAGATTTCTAGTGCTCCCCTTGGACTGCAGAAAGGGTGGTTCGTGAGCCAGTTATTGCTGTTTGACCTCCAGCAATGTCTGAGCTCAGAGACATTAGTAGTGGCAGGTTTTTCCGTAGCCCTTACATTTGCATCGCTTCTGCTCACCACTTGGAATATACCATTAAGCATTTATGTGACATTTGCTGTTGGGGGGAGCGTTTTTGTTACTGTTGGCCTGCTTGTGCTTTTAGAATGGCAGTTAAATAGCGTGGAAGCACTGTTCATTTCGGCTGCTGCAGGCCTCTCTGTTGACTTTGTAGTCAATTACTGCATTTCCTACTGCCTGGCCCCAAGCACCGACAGATTGGGTAGGGTTGCATATTCTCTGAAAAAAATGGGTTGTCCAGTAGCCACAGGTGCAGGATCATACTTCTGTGTTGGGATTATAATGCTACCAGCAACAGCACTGCTTTTCAGGAAACTTGGGATATTTCTCCTTCTCGTGAAGTGTGTAGCATGTGGTTTTGGCACTTTTTTCTTTCAGTCACTTTGTTGCTTCTTTGGTCCTGAGAAGAACTGCGGGAAACTAATCATACCATGTGCAAAAGAGACAGCCGCAGAAAATGTACCATCTTCCTGTTCAGGTGTTGAAGCAGGAAACAACAATCCATCAGCTAACGGGACGTTCAGCTGCGGTACTGGCACGGGATCACAAGGGAGAAGAAATTGTAATAAAGAAGGAGGTGGAGCACTCTTGTGCCCCGACCAGCACCGCCACAGGCAACAGCATACAAGGTTAGGGAGGGAGCCAGAGCAGTATGAGCTACAACCCCTTGCCTGTCATTTAAGTGACAGCTATGAAAACAGCACATGCACTAGCAAGCTGTCTAACAGACCTTCTGTTCTTTCAGATGACATTGAGTTCGGTGGTCTCAGTCCAAAGCGATATTACGACAGGATTAGCACTGAATCTGTGAGTGAGGAAATATGCAGCAGGCACCTCAAGGGTTGTAACACTCCCCAAGCTGTCCAGACCTCATCACCTTACAAAGAAAGTAAAACACGACCTGTAGTAGTTCCTCCACGTGATCCAGCAAAAGAAAAGCATTTGTGCCAGAAATGCCATAGCGGACCTGGTAATAAACTATGGAACATCTCCTTGTCGTCCTCTAGCTTGGAAGATATCACAGTCACAGAGACGACAAATGAGACTAATAAAAGGTCACTCTCTATGGATGGGGCCTATAGATGTCATGCACATAAAAGACTGCTGTCTTGTCAGTCTCAGAGTTCCTTCGAGGGGCTTGAAGATTCCAACGAAACTTGTTTGAGTGACATTGAACCAGCAGTCTCTATCGCTCCACCAACTGTGACTGAAAGAGAGCTGCGACCAGGTCACCTCAACGGCAAGAGAGATACTTTGCGCCTGTCTCTAAGAGAAACAGTTTATGACCCTGGCTCTCCAGGGTCCGGAAGGGGACGGGCCAGTCAAAGTGATCTGCCTGTAATATTACCAAACAGTCAACCGGATTTACCTGATGTTTGGATCAAGAGGGATGGAAAGGGTGAGGATAACAGTTGATTAAATTAATAAAACAGATTATTAAATAGACCTTATTGTATGCTCTTACTTTTACCACCATGTTAAACCATAAAATTGTGGTGGTCTTTTTGTACAATGCATATGACAATTTTATTATTCATCATCATTCTATCTGTAAATGCTTACGAAAACAACAGATGTAAATCCACAATTATATCGGTCCCATTGTATATTGAGTCTTTTTGAACGTAACTAATTTCACACAGCAAACTTTAATGATTTTTCTTTTACTCGAAAAATGATGGACTGATGCAACTGCATGTCACAAACACTACAAAGATGTGTAAAGAAGTCTGACCCCCATGGTCTCGGTTATTATTATTATTTATTTACTGAAACCATACTTCCTCTTTTAAGTCTTCTAGGTATGAGGTAGACACATGTATAAATAAATTTTGAAATGTACATGACCTTATTTAATTTGGCAATATTTAAGAGCAAAATGCAGAGATTTTAATCACACTAATCACGTGTAGGACATCACTATTGTATTGTATACCGTATGTATTGTCTTGATACTAGAATTGTCTGGGGGTCATTTATACCAGGCATAACTTGATTTGCCTCCAAGTGCACCTGCCTTTAATGAATCAGTAATGTGGTTTCACATGCGGTGGAGGAAGTGTGGGAACTGGCTGCAATTAAATCTGGAGAAAATTAGATTTATACATAATACAAAACAAAATAAGGCAGCAATTTTGAGTCCCCAGTACGATCTGAGAGTGAAGGAGTTAAGCCAGTCTTTCAATACAGATTTATGTCTTTGATTAAATACGTGTTTAATATTTCTTTCATTTAATTTCCTGTTTTGTCTGGGGCGCTTGTGAGTGACCATGTATAGATCTGTTTTTGTTGTTCAGACCTCCACTAAGCTGAGAGCCAACCAAGTAAACTTATATTCAAGTAAGCCATTAAAAGTAATAGTTATTTTTGGTTTTACATCCTAAAGAAAGACTCTGTATGAAATGTTTTTACTAATGCGTTGTGCTTAGAATTTAGATATCAGACTTTCAATGTAATATTTTAAATAGAGTAATAATGACTAAACATATCAATTGACAAATTAATAAAGCCATACATTTTTTTTATTGACAAAAAAAAATCTGTTGCGTATTTTTATTGGTTTAATGATAAAAAACTAATTTAATCTTACTTGTTTATTAGCCAAGAAATTTGTTCATTACACATTTCGTACAAATATGCTACTATGAAATATTCCAAAGCTAATGAGCCTGATCGCCAGTCCTGTGTCCACCTTTCATACAATAAAAACTATGTAAAAAGTTCTATTTGGCTTTTATCAGGACAGGTTACGTGCTTTATATGAACATTGCTTTGTTAAAAGCCTGGAGTCTGATGATGTGAGGATGTAAAACCTGTGCAAAAATGAAATAGAGCTTTGGGAAAAAATAAGAGACCACTGTAATTTACTCCAGAAAACGTCTGGAATGTCATGAAGAGGAAGATGGATGGTAACAAACCATCAAGCAAAGCGGAGCGGTTTGCTTTTTTGCAAAAACAGTGGTATAAAGTTACCCAACAGCACTGTGAAAAACTGGTGGAGAGCATGGCAAAACGCATGAAAGCTGGAATTGCAAATCGGGGTTATTCAAATACTAATTTCTAAATGTTATTTAGCCAAAGCATTAACACAATTTGTTTACAAATTATTTGCATTTTGTTTTATTTGAGTTATTAAAGCTCTGCAAATACTGCATGACCTTGGGTTATTTTGATGTGTTGTGATGTCATTTCATTTAAATATACACTCTAAATAAGTTATGTTTTTGAAGAAAAAAAAAACATAAACTGATTAATTTGCAGTGGTCTCTTATTTTAATTTTTTTTACAGAGCTGTATGTAGATTGGATAATCCACTGTGGTGACCTAGAGTTAGCAGCCGAGTTAAAAAGTTGGAATAGCTGTGTAGATGCAAACTAGTGCATAGAACTGTGCAAAGGTTTTGAGGCATCCCTCATTTCTTCATATTAAACTAAATTATGCAGGGTAAGTTAAAGAAATAGAAACAAATGTAACTCTGGAATACAATTTAAAAACGGTTATATATACACAGTGAAACCTTGGATTGCGAGTAACACGGTTTGCGAGTGTTCCGCAAGACGAGCAGAGATTTTTAATAAATTTTGACTTGAAAAACTAATAAGTCTTGGTTTACAAATACAGAGCATCATGTATCGCGCATGCGCTTCTTGTTTTGACGCCGAGCGTCACGTGATCACAACTGAGCCAACAGTTTTTCTCTCTCTCGCGCTGCGGAATTGTGGGTAATCGTCTCCCCTGCTGGGTCTTAGTGCGCATCTCACACTGGTATAATTAACATACGCATCTT
>JAOVVA010000002.1:9477257-9487484 GCA_028565275.1 Leiocassis micropogon | reverse complement strand
AGCCAACAGTTTTTCTCTCTCTTGCGCTGCGGAATTGTGGGTAATCGTCTCCCCTGCTGGGTCTTAGTGCGCATCTCACACTGGTATAATTAACATACGTATCTTTTGTATTTGTATGCATGTGTGTACATTGCGTGTGTACGTCACGCGTGTACTGTTTATTATAACACATCTGCACGCGTGTAAAGCAAATGAAAGTCTCATTAGAGAGGTTAAAGATCCATTTTCTCTCGCTCTCTCTCTCTGTATCAGCCTGCAGTTTGTGTGCGCACATGCGTCATTGGACACCATGCCCCTTCACACACAGACCCCTCCTCCTCTCGCCTTCACACACACAGGCACCTCCTCCTCTCGCCATCACACACGCAGACCCCTCCTCCTCTCGCCTTCTCACACACACACACACACACACACACACTGATTCTGTTATTCAGGTGAATGTCATTAGCGATGTGCCTTGTTAATTTTTCCGTTAATGTGCGTGTGTGTGTGCAAAACTCAAATAAGAGAAGACTAAGACAAGTCTTACTGTCTAAGACAAGAAGAGGGAGAGGGGAGGGTCCGATTCCTCCTCTCCACTTGCTTTAGCTTAACACACACACATGCACACACACACAGCTCCTGTGCGCATAAACGGAAACAATTATCTGTCGGGATTTATTTTTACTTTTTTCAAAGGTAAAGTGCAGGATAATTTGTTTTTACTTTACATTTTGTCTTAATTATTTTTATGTATTTATTTTTTTGGGCTGTGGAACAAATAATTTGAGTTTCCGTTATTACTTATGGGGGAAATTTACTTTGAGTGTTTTGAAATACGAGCCCGCTTCCGGAATGAATTATGTTCGTAATCCAAGGTTCCACTGTACAGAATAACATTCTCAGCAGCAACCTTATTTCCCCGCTCATCTGTTCTGACCACTTAGCATTTAGTATCACCAGTATACTAATCACCAGCCTGATAACGTGTCATCTGCACCTATTTCTCACTGGTTCATGCCTTAAGTTACATGTTTTTTTAAGGCATGCATGAATTATAGTTCTGTTTCGCTCAACAGGCAAACAACATTCCTGGTCAGGAAGACTGGAGAACTTTTGCTTAAGCATACGTTAAAGAAAATTACAAGAAAGTCTGAAACTTTGGATGCAAATATAAAGAAATGATGTGTTTTTGCACAGTACTGAACTTTTTAGTTTTAAATTTATTAGACATTTTGAGGGTAGGAAACCAGTATTCCAACTATAAATGAACTAAAAACTGAAAGTAGCTTGAACATAGAGCTTGCACGATTTGATACAAAAATCACATTGCGATTATTTAGACTATTTAGATTATTTAGATTTTTCAGTTCCACACATTGAAGTCTTGTCTTTATATGCCAGTACTTGTTGGGATTGTGTACATTCATTAGTATTGAGACAGGTTTATATGATAATTGATAATTAAAAAGCCCTTTTAATCAATTAATAAAAATTATTTGCCATAGTTGTGCCATTAGCCGGGCTGGTCAATTGATTAAGCATTGACACACTGAAGTGGATTACTAATGGCAGCATTGTTGAATAGCCTTTTAAATAAACTGAGGTCAGTGTTTATTAGTATGCCAGCAACCCGAAATGTCTGGAATGCAGTCATACCGTTTAAGTGTACAAAGTGCCAAATGTAAAAAGTAATAACTACTGTACGTTATTTACAAAGTGATGTCAAGTTTAAGAAACATGTTGTTCTAACAGTTTTTATGTTGATACGTGATGTCAGATTTAAAGAATCAAAAAAGAATATTATGTAAATGTTACTGAGAAAGTTGATTCAGTCGAATCGAAACGTTTATATTTTACTGAGACATGACCCGAATCACAGAATAAACAGAGAATACAAGTCTCAATAACTTGATATGATTGTGTCTCTTTTTCCATAGATTGCTCACTCAGCTTTTCGAACCATTACATCATTTTTACATTTTAATTGAAAGCTGTTTTATTTAAAATGAAAATTTAACAAATGTTTGATCACATTTTTCCTTTAAAATAAAAATCCAATTATTCACTTTTTTTTTTTAAACAAACTACATATTTTAAAGCCAAGGAAATAAAGTGAAAAATTATTTCACTCCTGTACCCAGTCTTCTTTAGCCCAGTCAGGTAATTGTGTGCTGTACTCAAAGTCAGGCCCCTTGTAGCGTAATGCATGCAGGTACATGATCAACTCCTTGTCTGTAGGATCAGGTCGAACAATTTTACACTCCGAACATAATTGATCTCTGACTACGTTGGTCATGTTCGCAGTTCCGGATAATTCCTTAGAGTGGGAAGAGCTCTCATTTGCCTGTGTACTATTCGTTTCTGCATCCTTGTCATTTAAAGTTGTAGTTAATTCATCACATGAAGTTTTTACATGTTCAGTCCTGACCATCTGGGCATTGTTAACTACATCGCCTCCACCAGTGCCCGGGTTAGGCTCACCCTTTCCAGACAACACTTCATCAGAGATATCCAACAGGTGCAAACTTTCCTTGGAACGGTGCTCCTCGATAAGAGCTTCCAACAGCTCCTCATCATTTTTACCCACCAGGCCTCCCTTGCCTCTGTTTGGTCCCCAGGCAGAAGAGCCGTAAATAGGGTCATTGAGAATGGGGAAGCCCAGATACTGAAGATGGACACGGATCTGGTGTGTACGTCCTGTGAGTGGAAGACAGCGCACCACGCTAGAGCGACCATTATAGCTGAGTTTTTGGAAAACTGTGCGGGAGTCTTTGCCTTTGGGATCCACTCTGCAGACACCCACTTTGAATGAGACTACAAGAATTGGTTCTTCACACACAATCTCACCATCAGGAAACTCCCCATCCACACGACAAACATACTCCTTCTCCAACTGTACAAAGCAAAGGGAAATGTATAAAAACACACATGCCTACTCAGTCAATGTACAGTATATACAACTGAATTAGTAGAATGTTGCAGTTCCTCTACAATCCTACTGGTGGTGCACTCTAAACTATTCACACACTGACAGACAGCACAGCATCCTGTATCATAGAAGTAACTTATTTGTGAAGCTTGTTTAGAATTAAAACATAGTCTGGGAAAAAAATGAAACAACGTATCAGGATATTTTTAAAATTGCGATACTTATAGAATCACAAGTCTATACTTATAGAATCGCAATATAAATCGAATCGGCACCTAGGCATCGTGATAATATAGTATCGGGTAGTCGCTGGTGATCTGGTGATTCTCATCCCTACTAAGTTCTTAGTTTTCTTTTTCAAAAAACAAACAAACAAACAAAAAATGTGCCCCTGACCAAGTTAAAATAATTACTGAAAAAGATGAATGAATGCTGTAAAAGCACCCACTCTCAGGGTAAAGCAGTTTCCTTTTTTTACTAAAATTACATCTGACTGACATGCTTATGTCTGCATGAAAGCAAGAACCGGCCGTTCATGCATTTTTCCTTGGTCCTGTGAGAACATTCAATATTTAGCTATAGAGCTATAATACGGACATGCCAAAAAGAAAGTAACAGCATCATATAACTGGCCTTCATCAAGCTAAGAAAACATTAAAATAATTGGAATTGTGTTATGAACTCCAAGTGCATTATGAAAATGCTGATCACTCAACATTACAAAAGAAATCTTCGAAGATCGTTGGATACTAGTTGAAGTGCTATGTTAAAAAATGTTTTAAAAAAAGAAATAAATAAATTAATAATAATCATAAAAAAAAAAATCAAAAGTAAAAATCACAGCTATGTTTAACAGTGAAAGTAAGATCATGGCCCGCTCCCCCCCACACACACACAGTACCACAAGAACTCTCAAAATTGGGACTAAATAACCGTGTGGCCATAAGAGAACCAATTGTTATCGAGACTAATCGGGGAACTAAAAAGATTTTCATTTGTTAGGGAGCATATAGATTTGACTTCCTAAAGGGAAGCGCAGTGTTATGAGTTTCTTCAGTTGGTCAGGTCTAGACTCAACAATGGTATGTGACAATAAAACAGCTGATGACCTGAAAGTACCGAATGACCAGGTTATCACATCAACGGATGTATGCTTCCCTGATGACAGGAATATTCCAGAGCTCAAATTGTTTCTGGTTGCATGAGTAATCATCTTGACACATGAACCGGCCATGATTGCACAGTGTAATCAAACCAAATGGTGGGCAAATGAAAAATGTTTGTGCAATGTTTTTTGGCCGTGCAAAATCAGATTGTTCATTATATCTAATTTGCTAACATAACACAACGTTTATTGGTAAGAAACCTGCAAGCTCAACTTTAGTTAAGAATTACTTTCAATCCTAATACCACAGACAAACTATGAATTTAGGATAGGTAATGTACTGATTTCCAACTTGTAAGGTGTATGTAGCGGTCTTTTTGTTTCGATATCTTTTTGTTGCTGTTTATTTCGCTCTACTTTTTAAGGGTTAGTGTCCTTCTGTCCAAACTAATTTTCATTTGAATGATAGAAAATAAAATAGCACCATCTAGTCAAACTACACTGCAAATCACATTTTTGCTTCAGGACCTCCTCCTTTGTTTTTTCACCTTTAACAACACAATAATAATGCGGCATACATTTTTGGAAGTACATATTTACTGCCTGTGGCAATTTTCCTACTCTTTGATGATGAGCATCTTGCGTAAGATTCGCATGTACTAGACTAAACATAGTGGCTCACGATATCATCTAACTTAGACAATCCCAAATAACCATACACAGGTACACTTTCGTATTAAATCATCTGAATGCGCCAGAAAGAAACTTGTGGCGAGAGAGAGGTGGTTTAGGCTTCACCTGTCGATCCCGAACCATCTGGTCTAGTTTCTTGGACGTCTCCAAAGTGCGAGCAAACAGAAGGATGCCTGAGGTGAGGCGGTCAAGGCGATGCACAGTGTGAAGACCGCACAGACCTCTCTCTTTCCCCAGAATGAAGATGACTGTGTTGTGGCGATAGCGGCCACACGGGTGTACAGGCAGCGAGGCAGGTTTATCGACCACCACCACTTCACCATCATCCACTAAGACCTGCAGGGGCTGGCCATTCACGGGGGGTTCATGCCGATGCACGGTGTTCCTCATGAAGTCATTATTCTGGGGAGGACAAAAACAAAACAAAGCTAGTTTTAAGGTTTCTTTTAGTGATTATGATCATTACATCACTACAGCTGTTGCACAAAGTCTGCTGCTCCAGTGTGTTTAGATCTTTTTGTCAGATGTTTCTATGGTATACTGAAGTATATGTACAAGCATTTCTCAAGAGCCTCTGAGAATGTATTGTACCGTTCTTTATTTATGGCCGTGTTCTTAGGCAAAATTGTGAGTGCGCCCAATTGCTTGGCTGAGAAGCAGCCTCACACATGAATAATCTCAGGATGCTTTACTGCTGGCATGACACAGGACTGATGGTAGTTAGAGCTACTTCTCCCAACAATCCAAGAACAGTGTGGTGACAGCCTTTCCTAGCATTATGGAGCATCTTGCCATAAGGGAAAGTGATAAATAAATAAATACAAAGCCACTTGGTTATTTTTTTTTAAATAGCACCAATTTTGGGCCCATGGTCAGCTCAAGCGCTGGCTGGACAAACAAAAATTCTGTCAAACTCCAAGCACTGATCATGCCATTAGTCAGGATGTGGCCCAGAAGTTGACTGACAGTATGCCAGGGTGAATTGCAAAGACCTTGAAAAAGAAGAGTTAACACTGCAAATATTGACCCTTGGACACTTATGAAATGCTTGTAATTATACTTCAGTACAAAATGTCTCAAAGCACTGAACCGGCAGACTTTTTGTGTCAAAACTTCTCAAAACATGTGGCCACAGCTGTACATCATATTTCTTACCTTCAGAGTTATATTTAGGTTGTCCACAGGTATTTCATTCAGATGAATCCGTCCTTCTTTAATTGCTTTCCTGTAGTAATCCAGGGGTTCTGCACGAAATTCACTGCTGAAGACTTCTAACAGGGTTTTCCCGACCCAGCGTCCCTTGCAGTAGGTCTTAAAATCGAAATAATAAGGATGCACTTTTCGGAGTCCTCCTTCAAAGTAATACGAGGTTTCTGCGAAGTGTTCTTCGTTGAAACTAACCCCGGGGTTGCGCTTTTGCGGCGGAGGAACATATCTATCCCCAGGTTTCATCTGCTTACTTCCTTTTCGTTTCTTACCCCGTTTGTGCGTCTCGTGTTCTTCGGAATCTTCGCTTTTCCTTTTCTTGCTGCTTTCCTGTACTTCATTGCTCTCGCTCGCGCTCAGTTCTGGCACCTTTGCTATTTCTGCTGTGTTCATTAACTCTTTGGTCTCCATGACGCTGAACTTTGCTCGGAAAACACTCGGTGCGGTGTGAAAATCTCCCCGGTTCTGTTTACATTTCGTTATATCGCTATATATTTCATCACACGTCGAAGAAATGACACCGGACACACTTCTGTTTCTAAACCTCTGAACGCGTATTAACACAGACACACCGTTTGCGCAGACACGCCGTGCTGACATGCCCTCACGCGCGTGTTCTGTCGCACACTGATGACATCACAAGTAACCTTGCAGCGATGCATGATTATCTAGGTTTAGCAATCCATCTACTTAGACAAAAACTAACCGCATAAGCTTGTTTATTAACAAATAAATTACACAAATGTATGCTTTGAGTACAGTTGTGCAAAATTACACATTACTGCACATTGGAATAATTACCATAATGCTTTAATTAATTTTTGTCATTGCTTTGACTTCAGTTAGAAAATATATTCACATAATGTTTTACAAACCAGGGGTTATAAGAAATAAAAACCTATACATTATTTCCCTTTTTTTCTTAAAGAAAATATTATAACCCATATTTAGATATGAGGTGGGACAGACAACAATTAAATATCACACTGATCAGCCATAACATTATGACCACCTAATATTGAGTAGGTCCCACTTTTGCCACCATAACAGTGATGCACTGTATCTTCTAACACTTTTCTATCGTAACCAGCATGAACCTTTGCCTCAAATTGATCTACAGTAGCTCTTTTACAGGATCAAAATACACGGGCCAGCCTTCATTCCCCCATGTACATGAACCTGTTGCCAGTTCACCGGTTTTCCTCCCTTGGATTACTTTTGGTAGGTCCTGACCGCTGCAGACTGTGCAACAGTGGCCAAGACTCACTGATGCACAAGGGGAGTAAATGTTGAAGTGTGTAGTGCAATCCAACAGAAGAGATACTGTAGCTCAAACTGAGGAAAAGGTTAATGCTGGGTCCAGTAGAAGGAGTGTCAGAACACACGGATCATTACTAATTTGGTGGCAAGACCACCCAATATTAGGTGTGTGGTCATAATATTATGGCTGATCAGTGTACTGTATATCTCTGACATCCAGTGATTGCTGAACTTAGGGTTGAACCAATGGCTTGTTTTAGTCATTATAGTATAAGAGGACTGGAGAGGATGAATAGAGCTGGCAGGTACAGTAGGAATGTACTCCACGGCTGAAGCAAGTGCCTTGCGCTTGGGCCTAAGTGTTCTCTGCACTGCAACACCAAAACCACCTCCTGCAGGAGTAACCAGACTGCAGTCAGAGCTCACTGCTGGGGACAGAAACAGAGCAACATTCAAAGCAACACGAGTACAGGAGGCTATGTTGTAAAATACTTGGAATGATCCATATGTGAATTAGTTTTAAACATTATTATTAGTCAATACTTAATAACTAATTCTATGGCCTGACCACACACTATGTTTGTCACCAAAAGGATGTGGACACCTGGGCATCACACACATATGTGGGTCTTCTCCAAACTCTTGCCATGAAGTTGGAAGTTCACAATTGTCTAAAATATCTTTGTATCCTGTAGTATTGCAATTTCCCTTTACTGGAATTAAGATGGCCAGACATGTTCCAGCATGACAATGGCCAAAAACTGGTGTGCACAAAGCTCAGACCATAATCTCAACCCTACTGAACACCCTTGTTATAACTGAAACATCTAACTAGGCCTTGTAAATGCTAATGGGTAGGAAATATGCAATAGGACTTTCAAAAAGCACATGTGAATGTTATGGTCAGGTTTCCGCAAACTTTTTTTGACCGTACAGTGTACTGGTAACAGAAAAAAAAAAATACAGACTGATCAGCCATAACATTAAAACGATTTATATTAATACCAAATAGGCTTAAGGTTCCTCTTAGGCCACCAGGGCAGCACTGGGCCTTCGGGAAGTGGCTCCATGGGACCGCTGGGGGTACTGGGCCAGCTTTGACTTCTTTTAACAGCTTGTACATTAGTTTTGGTGTGGGACCAGAATAGACAGGCTGCCCAGGATGTAGATGAGAGTTAGGGGTCCATAAGGCTCTCACGAGTTTACTGGTATAAAATTAAATAGCATTAGTACCTGTCATCGAGGGTTAAAGATAACTTGTATTAAAACGACTCCAATTATTCCACTACAGCGTTGTTATTTCAGAGGTGAAAATATTAAGTAATCCCAGTAAAAAAAAAAAAAAAAAATCAGCTTATCTTTTTTTAATTAATATCTACTGGTGGAGGTTTTTGTTTGCATTGAGCAAGTAGCGTATTAGTAGCTTTTTTTTTTTTTTTAAGTAAATTATTAAATCCGCCACATGACTGTTCATAACATCACTTTTAATCACCATTTTGATTTTCGCGCATAACACTGCACTCTCAGTTTGGCTATTTTACATGCTCTAACCTTGGACTGCTGAGGATATGTTTACTTTATCGCCCTGTGTTTTATCTCACAGTGGTGCTTCACATTATTGTTTTTTATTAGCACCACGGTTTCAGTATAAACAACATACATTGATCTGTCTATTTATATTTAAAGGTTCAGTTTTAATAGTGTACTTGCCTTTAGATTTAGATGCTTTGTAGGCGCATTACTGTTGGTTCTGTGTCTTCCTCTGTGTATACACAGTAAACTATCGTGTTGATTGGCTCTGCTGAGTGAGGCATATAGCTACACCCACCTCAAGGAAAAAAGCGCCATATTTGTTCAAAAAAGCGCTGGATGCACTGCGTGCCATAATTTGGCACATAACTGCTCATAACGGCCCCTTCTACGCAATGTTTTGATTTTATTTATGGAGCAGGTTCAACTTTAGGCAAATACAGAAGGACTGAAAGTTTTTTAATTTAAGTTATTAAATTCTGTCCAGCCAATTTTACATAATGCTGTGACAAATCAGTTGGAGAAACATACAGACATTTTTCTAAAACTGTTTTCAGGTTCTCTAATTTATGAAGAAAAAAAAAATTCTTTCATTCACAGTATATAGATAATCAATATTATTAAATTCTCTTGGTGGTAATGCTATGGCTGATCAGGGTGTCTGTGTGTTAATTCGAAAATACAAGAGATATCAGCTAAGTTTGATAGTGTGGTACATACCCTGGCCACTGGTGGTGTCTGTCTGTAAGTGGTACATACACCACTCCCATGAGTGCCTTTTTAACAAAGGAGCCATCACTTTGGCGATCATACTGCTCCAGAACCTGGCTCCCACCATCAGGACCTACAGGCAGCACCAGTCTTCCACCTGGTTTTAGCTGCTCCAGAAGCTATAGAAGAGTTTATTGACAGGGTAGAGGCTAAAGCACTTACAGTCACTCTGACTGCTAGTTAATACTATTTATTACGGAACTGAATTGACAGGTGATATGTACAATAATTGATTCCCAGTGATGTCCTTTAGGAACGAGAGTTAGCAAATCACTGATCCGTAAATTAAAAAAAAAAGTAATGTCGTAATGTAATGTCTGATGTATCTTCAGTGGTCATGTGTATAAATGTAATTTAAAAATATATTATAAACTTTTTTTTTTGTTTTTTTCCCCCACAAATGTGACATGTAAGCACAGATTAGGAGTTAGACTGTAGAGCTGTAAGTTAACTTGTATACCTACCGCTTTGGGGATTGTTGGTGCTGCCGCTCCAACATGAATGGCATCGTATGGTGCTCCATCTGGAAAACCTAACCGTCCGTCACCAACTGAAAAGGAGCACAGTCATGCTTAGACCAAAGTTTTTTTTTTCTATAGCAATTTAAAAGCTAAACCACTTTATGGCTACATTAACACTACCAGCCAGAAGTGACTAGGATCAGATTTTTTTGAGGATGTCGGAACGGACAAATCTGATATTTTTCAGATCTGATCTGAGTCACTTTCCTACATGGTCTTAGATCGAGTAT
>JAOVVA010000002.1:9442423-9466350 GCA_028565275.1 Leiocassis micropogon | reverse complement strand
TAGTTTTGAAATCCCCAGTATTGTTGTAGAATGTAGAAAATAAATCACTGAACAAAAACAAAGAAATTTGCAAGTGACCACAAACTTTTGAACGGTAGTGTATATTTTTATGTTTTATAAAATGTTATCGTCGCAGCTGTGCATGGTCTTCCATGTTACTGCAGTTGTAAACTAAATATAATTGTTAAAAGTTTTATCCTGTGTTTATGTCCATAAATATCATCATAATTAGTTTCATGTTTTAAATTATAATAAATACAGTTGCCATCCTGTAAGTTTTTCTTAAAATGTGACTAATTTGATTAGGAAAATAATATATGAATTATTTCTACATTTTTTGTGCGACTTAATTCCTGCAGGACATTCGGCCCTCAACCAAAACACCACAAAAGATTCAACTGATCAGATTTACTCTTTTTACACAATGCACACACTCTACATTCCAGCTAGCACACCAGAATCATGAATAAGAACATTTCTCGCATGATGCACAGTTCTTGTTTGCACACTGCTCATTTACACAAAAGATGAAGGCTGCTGCTGACAGACATCTCATATCACTTTATACTCTATATACTTTATATGTTTCATAGTGCTGTTGTCATACTCACACTATATTTGGACATTTCTATACGGTAGAACATTGGATTGCGAGTAATTTGGTCTGCAAGCGTTTTGCAGGCTTGTGGGTAATCATTTCCCATGCTCAGTGTCAGTGCGTGCATGCATGTGTTTGTGACAGTCGTCCTACACAGTAGCCCCCCCCCCCCCCTTCCTCTTCTAACTTCAGCTTTACACATACACAAACACAAACAGAAAGACTGCCCTGTCGAGATTCTTTTCAAAGGTAAAGAGCGGGTTATTCATTTGTTTTATTTTTACATTACATTTTGTATTAATTATTTTTAGATTAATATTTTTGGGCTGTGGAATGAATCATCTGACTTTCCCTTATTTCTTATGAGGAAATTGGCTTTGATATGCGAGTGCTTTGATATACGAGCAGGCTTTCAGAAGTTATGCTCAAAACCAAGGATTAACTTTACTTTTATACTTTTTGTACTTCGCATTTTACACTTTTATTTTGTAAATTCTGTTCCTGTAATTTACATTTCTATTTTAATTCTATTTTATTTTGTAACCTAATTTCCAGCTTTGGTTTAATTGTACTTTTTAGTGCAGTAATGTAACTTAATGTAATGTAAATGCAATGTGACTTAAATGACTAGCTGTAAATGACTTAATAGCCTGTTACGCGGTGGTATTAAAACTAGTCTAAACTAGTTTTGTAACACATCAACAGATGGCAGCACAAGGCTCAGGGAGTCAAAGGGTGCAATGACCTTCATAGGTCAGTGTGCCAAAAGACATCATCCGGTGTACATCAGGAGCTATGCAACTTTCTGCTATTTTGATGCAGTGTTCCCATGTGTGTTCCCAAGTGTGTTACCATGTCTTTTATTTCATCATGGGCAGCAAGTTTGAACAAAGGCTGAACGTGAAATTCTGTGTGAAACTGGGCAAATCTGCAACAGAGATGTTTTACATGATTCGGCAAGTTTCCAATGATGCTGCAATGAGTCGTTTGTGGTGTTTTGAGGGCCACACGCACTTCAAGAGCAGAAAACAAATCATTGGAAAACAACAAGAATTCAGGAAGACGATCAACAAGCTCAACCTCCGAAAATGTCGAAAACATTTGCCAACTTGTGCATGATGATTGTCAGAGAACAATCCACAACATTGCTGCCATTGTCGGTGTGTCATACAGAACAGTCCAGGTTCTCACATTTGCCGTGTTGCTGCAAAGTTCGTCCTCAGGCTGCTGACCCATGAGAAGAAGAAAACATTGCGTCAAAGTCTGCCAAGAACTCTGTCAGCATGCTGTGGACGACCTTCATGTCAAGGATCATTACCAGTAATGAAACTTGGGTGTATGGGTGTATTGGGTGTGGGTACGACCCTGAGACGAAGCAACAGTCTTCACAGTGGATGAGCCCATCACCTCCACGACCGAAAACGAAGAGTCAGGTCCACAGCTCGACAGAGTGCATGCTCAATTTTGACATTCGTGGCATTGTGCATCGAGAAATTATCCCCAGGGGCTAGACCATCAATAGCGAATTCTACTGCCAGGTTTTAAAGCTTCTGAGGGAGGACCTACTGCGAAAGCGACCGGATCTGTGGCATGCGAATCTCGAAACTTTTTGATACCACCTCATATCATATTTGCACAAGATAAATAACACAAAATAACTTGCTCATAAAAAATAATGAAAAATCATAGCTTTTGGGACCTAAAGAACTCAAGTACCTATATAAAGCAAACAGCAAAATTAATAATATTGACTTTTTGGTATTTGATTGTATCCATATCAGCAATGTTATTTTGCATTAAAAACAATAATAAAAATAATGTACACATTACTGAGCCTACCTAGACTAGGGTTGAGGCCAACATGCAGCGTCGCCCTCGATGCCCTACATTTAAAGACGTGACATTTGTGTATTTTAAAGGAAAAACACTTAGAAGTCGCACCACACCACACTACACTACACCACACTACACACCACCACACTACACACCACTACACTACACAACACTACACACACCACACCATACACACCACACTACACTACACCACACTACACCACACCACTACACTACACACACACTACACTACACTACACCACTACACTACACACCACACCACACTACACACACAACACTACACTATACACACCACACTACACTACACAACACTACACTACACCACACTACACAACACTACACTACACTACACAACACTACACCACACTACACAACATTACACTACACTACACAACACTACACTATACACACCACACCACACTACACTACACAACACTACACTACACTACACAACACTACACTACACAACACTACACTATACACACTACACTACACAACACTACACTACACAACACTACACTACACTATACACACCACACCACACTACACTACACTACACTACACCACACCACACAACACTATACTATACACACCACACCACACTACACAACACACTACACTACACAACACTATACTATACACACCACACCACACTACACAACACAACACTACACTAAACTACACTACACTACACAACACTACACAACACTACACAACACTATACTATACACACCACACCACACTACACTACACCACACTACACCACACTAAACTACACCACACTACACCACACTAAACTACACCACACTACACCACAGCGTCATCTGAATGTGCGCAGAAGCGCTGTCCTGCCCGACACGTCCTATCTTCTCTTTCAGCAAGTTAAACACCAAATTAATGTACAGTGTAGTCCTCGCTTTGTTCCCCGCTATATTATGTCCGTATGTGATTCTTCCTATTAAAATTTTACAGAGAAAAAATGCAAAATATTAAACAACATTACGACTCACTCTAAAGGCACTTACGTTGGTGAACGCACAGACGGAAGACCAACCCACGCGCACAGCGCTCAGCCAATCACAATAACGAGCATTTTGACCGACGCTTCTGCTGTCCAATGAACTTTCAGAAGTCGTTCCGGTTGTGCTACTGTTTATCTTGTACAGCCTGCCTGCAAGCTGAAATGTTGTTGTTGATATGTTAAAACATTAACTTTGAAAACCGTGTAATATCTCTGAATATTTCTACGTTTAAGGTAAGAATTAATGATAAATTTGTTGGTTGTGTTACGTACACTGCTCATGTTGTCTCAGGATGTTGCTAGTTAGCTCCTAGCTTTCCGTTCTGTTGTGAAGGAAGATTTCACGCTTTGCAGTTTGTTGTTCAGAGCAGGTAACTTTATATTAATTATATCTCTTTATATTATTATATTAATCTGACACGCATAAGGAGTGTGGTGATTATTACGTCATGGTCCGTTCAGACAGCACTGGCTCTGTAAGTGTTTGTATTGATAGACACAACCACCTAAAGCTCCAGTACATATACCCATATCACACTCCAATTCATTCCCTCTTTATAGATATCTTTATCCTATTGTCCATATTCATCTACAGTAACTGCTTCATCCTGATCAGGGTCGTGGTGGATCCTATGGAGCAATTAGAGAAGCCAGGCACACCTAGTAGGGGTGTAATGATGCACAAAAAGTCATGGAAATGTACGTATGTCATTTTTAAAGTCACGGTTCAGGGCATTTTTAAAGAAAGCCATTCACCTATGAATGACGATCCCGGCAGTCGTTCCTGTGAACATTAAGTGAATGGAACATCTAATCGTTGAAAAGCAAATTGTGAAAGAGGAGCGACTGTCTGTCGGAACTGTAGACACAATCATTCATGAGCACTGCATTGAAACTGTGACAGCTGTGACATCCCCTTTACAGTCCTGACATTACTCAAAGTGATTTCCACATGTTTGGGTCATTAAAGGAGTTCCTGGGAGGCCGGCATTTCAGACGTGGCTCTGGCATACAGAGAAAACTTTCACTATGATGGTATCCAAGCACTAGTGAAGTGAGTTAATGTGCGGTAATGTAGCAGGGGATTACATACAGAATCTAAGGTTGTTTTTACTTTCATAACTGTCTCATTCTGTGCAATCAAAAGTCCCAGTTTGACTTGAACGCACCTTGTATTTTGCTACAAGTCCTAATTTGAATTAAAGGAGAAAAATCACCTTCACTAGTTAAAGCTAGACTGTAATTTTTTACATCTCAACATGCACCGAACCAACGGTCCTGTACTGAATACTCCTACCGTTACACCCCTCAAGCCTCGTGGGAACTAGTCATTTCCCATTGATTCTGGTATCAACAGAAATAGTTTGGAAAGCCTTCCGATGATACCAAGACTCGTTTTATGCTTGTGCCATTTTAAGCTGTTTAAACAACTGCCAAATTAAAGTGGAGGCTGAGGGATATTATTGATCAAGCCAGTAGTAGCGGATTCTGACTTAGCCGCACAGCGCTTTAGGGTGTTTTACCATTAGGGCCCCTGGATCGTTTCCAGAACACGTAACCCCAAAGTTTGGTTCATTTTGATCAGTGAGAACACAATCGTTCTGCATGGGAAGAGTCCAAGAGGTGGTCTAGAGAACGATACAGTGTATTTGGGCATGAATTGAATCAGATATGGAAGCCAACTGTACCTGAGAACTGGGGATGGGAATCGCCAGTCACCTCCCAATATATTATCACAATTCTTAGGTGCCGGTTTGATTAAAATAAATGTTTATAAATACCCCGATACGATATTACATTTTCACTTGATTTTGTTCCAATTTAAAACCATAAAAAAGGTTTAATGAGCGATTAAATGTAGCCCATTCTTATAACATTAGTTTTCTTTCTTAAAAAATGACCGGTTCATCTATATTATAACCCTAAATTCATAACTTAATCGATTTTTCCCCCCTATCTCTACTGAAAATGGAAGTAGATCATCAGTCATCTGTCAGTCTCCACCAAATCCATTCTCTGACCTACACAACCATACCTGATGAATTAAGAAGGCACATAAGAGCATCACTCTTGACATTTTTCCCAGAATATTGATAATATTTGGCATAGCGTTAGCTCTTTTGGCCCACAAACCAGGAAGGTGCATACTGCTATCTGCTGTATTGGAGAGTGAAATGCGCAAACATACCCGAGAACAGATCACAAAAAACAATGTGAGCACTCGCCAGCCGGGGGGTGGGGAGGGGGGAGCAATCTTTCCTAGGCACGGTACAAATCAATTGTGCCTAATTTGAAAACGCCTTTAGAGAACCTAGTCCTTTGGGAGGAAACCAGAGAACATAAAAAAAAAACTCCAGGGAAAACATGTGAAATTCCGTACAGACAGTAATACTGCGTTTGGCTCAAGGTTACAACTTGAAATTCGTAATGTTCATCGGGGAAAGTCAAAGAAAATGTCTCTTGTGCTCATCAACTTAGTGTAGTTTTCTCACCCGAGAGATTTTCTTCCCAGTTCCCAGAGTGAACACAGTAGCTGTGCACATCATCAGACATATACAGAGTAGCACTACATATCTTAAAATTAGTTACTGCACGTATTTGCTTTTGATTAGTCTACCTGAAGATATATTGACTTGTTAAATAAGTAACACTGGCCACACAGTTCGCTCTTTGCTCATCACAGGTAGAAGGCTGGCTTTTTGTTAATAAATGGCAAACATGTTTACACCACTGTTGTCTCATGTTAAATGGGTGTTTAACAGGAAAGTGTTGGGAAATAGGGACATGTTTTTTAAGTCCCAGTTTCAGTTTTACCCCAGAGTTCTAAACAGATGTTGTCACCTGTATACAACCACAATCCTGCTGTTTGTGATAAAAAAACAGTTGCAACAATGCTGTTATTTCCATATCGTGAGTTCATGGTGGAACTCGCATCACAAAAACGATGCAGTACAATTGTACATAGTACAACTATGTCAAAGTGTGGAGTTTGCATGTTTCCTCCAGGTTATCTGGTTTCTTCCAACTGTCCAGAACATGCATGTAGAGGGCCTGGCAGTGCCCCAGATATAAGTGTGTGCGTGGGTTCACCTGGGTGAATTTTCTCATTTACTGTTCAGGGTTCCCGGGATTGGGTCCAGACTCAGGGCTGTGACTCTGATTAGGATGAAGTAGTTACTAAAGACAAGTAAGAAAGGAGATTTGATATGAGGTCTAAACTGAGCTGCTACCTTTCCCTTTAAAGGCATACATATTTTACCAGAGGAGAATGCATCAATCAGTGTACGACAGCAGAAAGGAAAACTAAAGCAGAATGTGAAAATAGCACACAGCTATTGTTTTTTTTTTCCATTGCAATTACAGTTTGCCTCAAGGGCAAGTGTAATCTAAAAATTACAAATACGCTGACTCTTCCTTACAAAACACAGATGTGCTAGTTAGTAGAGGCAGGTTTCTCAGAAAACCTTTGCCAAACATTTTACCATTATAATACCAACAATATAAGGTTCCCAGAAATCTTCTGGTTACTATTATGCATGAGCCACAAGCTGTCTAGAGGCTGCTGAAGATGATGATGACACAAAACATTACATTTTATAGATTACATATTATACTACCTTTTTAATTTTACTTTGTTAATTTTCCAACTTTTCCAGATCATCTATTCTGACATGCCTGAATTAACTTCTGTCTCACACATTATCCATACATGCCTTTTCATTGTCTTAAAAAAAATAAAATAAAAATGACTGCCCCACTTCCCAAATGCCCCTTTGTGGACATGCATTTTCCTAACCGATCAGAAGGGAAAAAATACACGGTTTTAACCCACTCAGTTTTGAGACATTTCCCACCTGTTTTGCAGATTTTCCAATCCAACTGTCTGAGAAACAAAACGAGTGAAGGAAAAAAAAAAGAAATGTACATGTTGATGTAACTCTCAACAGTCTGATTCAAAACACGCATTTGTGCAGGGCAGTGGTGGCTCAAATGGTTAAGGCTATAGGTTACTGGGTTTCTGATCAGAAGGTCAGGGGTTTGAACTCTGTTGAGCCCCTGAGCAAGGTTCTTAACCCTATCTGCTTCAGGGACACTGTATCCTGGCTGACCTTTGGCTCTGACCACATCTTCCCTAAATCATTTCACTGTGCTGTAAGGTACATGTGACAAATAAACAAATCAAATCTTAATCTGTGCTGTCTCTTTTGTGCCTGTTATGGGTAAATAAAATGATGACTCCCGAGCAGAGCTAAACCCTGAGATGGAGGAGGGTCTCATCACCTTTTTACCCTCATTTTATTGTTAATATCACAAATAACTGGTAAATCTCAAATGTTGGATTATAAAGAAGAAATACTGTATGCAACTTTGAAAAAGGGAAGGGGATGTGTTTTTTGCATGTATACACAGATATAGCAGTGAGATTGCCTGAAAATTATCAAAAAGTGATTTTTCATAATGATACAATTTAAAGTTTAATACACAAATATTTTTGCTGACCTTAAACCTTAACACGAGGCTTGGACAATAAAATAATTATGGTCCAAGGCAGTTGTGTTGGCAAACTGTATGTTCTGTATACTTCTACCTCTGGAACTTCTGCCGGATATATAGAAAGAGGTTGAGATTATTATAAATATTACACAGAAATATCACAATACAGCCTAAAGAAGTAACTTTCACTTTCAGTATTTAATTTCACAATATTCAATATTCTGCCTCATGCCATAATCAAGTCTCTTAATTACTAAGTATTATTTATACTTAAGTATTATTTCAAATACACTCACACAGATGTGTTGAATTCCTTGACAGACGTCGGGTATTTAATGTTTTGAGATTGCTGACCAGGAGCAAACATTAAGGGCTAAATTATCCAACACATTCAAATGCTGTTTCCAACACTTACGCCGACCCAACTACCACCGAGTTACTCCAACACCTTTAATCTGAATTAAATCTTATCATTTGTAGTGTTGTTAAATCCCTTGCAAAGTACTTTGATTACAACACAAGTAAACTGTAGTAAATAAACATGTTGTTCAGTTTGTTAGTTCATGTAGTTTTCCTATGTTTGGTACCAAGATCTTCATCCTTACCAGTCTTAAAATGAATTTAAAATGAAGCCGGCTTGAAAACACCTTAGATTTCTATCTGTGATTACTAATTTCCCGATGATTTTTTTACGACTAGGCTCAATCTAGCAGAGACATGAGTGGTGATTCCGAAAGTCTTGAGACCCGGTCCAGCTGTGATTTGTGGTCAGAGATCTGCTCGGATCTGCCGGCGCTACCGGACCACGGGGTTACTGAACACTTCACAGATTCATTCCAGCCTCCGTGCAACCAGAACAACATTACCTCTCCTAGTAACCTCAATTCTTCAAGTCATTGGGAACCAATGGCAGACTCTGCAGTCTACATAGCCAGTTTAGGTATAATAACATGTCTATTGAGTTAATTTCATTCTAATAGACTTTATTTAAAAATGACCTTTAAAGAAATGTGGTTTGTGTTGCAGAGAACCGTTTAAAGAGGATTAAAGGTCAGTCAAATGAGGTCACCTCAAGGGAAATGCTGCGCTCCTTGTCCCAGGCCAAAAAGGAGTGCTGGGATAGGTTACTCCATGATGCCCAGACTTCAGAGTTATTCCAGGAAGGTGATATTGATCAGAGGTAAGTGAGGAATAAATCTCTTGAGTCTTGTGTGGTGTTCCTTTGGGCACCACTTTAATATTTTACATACTGCCTGGTCAAAAAAAAAACCACACTAACATTTTCATTAAACTGCCTTTAGCTTTTTTATTTTTTATTTTATTTTCCCCCGGTTTTCTTCCTTATTTAGTCGTGTCCAATTTCCCCACATCACTCGGGAATCGAACTCGCCATCTCTGGATGATAAGGCACAACTTTAACTTGTGCACCAACATAACATTTAGTTTTGTCTAGAACTGCATTCATGAATGTTTGCCAGAGTTTTTCTATTGATGACAGAAGAGTGGAAACACTCCATAAAGAGTTCTCCAACACATCCCAAAGACTTTTATGGGGTTAGGGTCAGGAGTTTGCAGTGGCCAATTCATATGTAAAAAAAAATTCTTGTGCTCCCAGAACCACTCTTTCACTATTTGAATCCTGAAATATATTTGTGCCACCAAGGAAGGAAAAACTCCATAGATGTGATAATCTGGTCATTCAGTACTTTCAGGTTGTCAGCTGACTTAATTTTGTTGCTGCATAATGTTGCTGAGCCTAGACCTGAGCAACTAAAGCAAACCGAGATCATAACACTGCCTCCAGAGGCTTGTACAATGGCCACTATGCATGATTGGTACATCGCTTCATGCATTCCCTTTCTTACCCTGACATGCCCATCACCCTGGCATAAGGTCAATCTGGACACACAACCTTTTTCCATTGCTCCAAAGTCACACAGGTTTAGTCCCAATCCTGTGAGTTCTTGTCAAATTGTGCATATGATGCTGCTCTCACTTTCACTATTAAACAAAGCTGTGATTTTTACTGTTGATTTTTTATAATGCTTTACAAACCATTTAAGTGATCATGGTCACTCGTTACTTTCTTCCGTTTAGATTTCTTCTTCGAAGTTAAAGCTTCAGCACTATCCTTTCATTTTTAATACAACATTGGACAGTTTTTTTTTATCCAATTCCAGTCATTTCAGTAATCTCCTTGGTTATTTTCTTTGGCTTGATGCACCCCAATAATTTGAACCTTCTGAAACACAAAAACTCAGGGTTAAAAGAATTCTTGCCAGCAGACACTTATTAATCACTGCAGTAAGTAAATGATTAAAGGCCCTTAAGTATTTGGTTATTTAAATCCAAAAAAAGGCTTTTTTTTTCGACCAGGCAGTTTATTTACAGTATGCATGGTACTTATTAAGATGTTTAGATGAACTGATTTTATATAAATTTGCTTATTGATTCATGGTATACATACAGTATATCACACATCTAATGTATATTTAACCATGACATTTAGAACTGAAGTGCACTATAATGTGTTATCCTTTATGCCTTGGCAGTGCTTTGGAGCAGCTGAAACGCTGGTTGTCTCCAGAGCGTGTAGCAATCAGTGCAGAAGAGCTGGAGTACCTCCTCTTGCCGTCTAAGAGCAAAGAGGGAGCCTCGCACGACCCATCCAGCACAGGTTATTCGACAGAAGAGCAAGACGAGGAAGAATGCTCAAGCCCAGAGAAATAAGTCACCTCGTTCCCCAAGGGACTGTGGTCACATGACCAGCAGATGATTGTGTATTTAAGACTCAGTGTACAGTATCTGAGGGTGAAAACCTTTACAGGAAATTATGTTGTGGACTTTGAGATTTTAAACCGTATTCTGAATTTTAAAGGAAAAAATGAGTATGTTAATAAGTCCTATGTGATCTGCCACCATAGATTTTCCTCTTTGTCTCGCTTGGCTCTGCAGCATGAATTAGCGTTCAAGAAATTGAACAGTATTAAAATAGGTGTGTGTTCAGCTGCATAAACGTAAATCTTTTGCATCATACATTATACACGAGGATTCTTTTTCCTGTGATCTTTCATCTTCTGTAAGGATTTTTTTTTACACTTGTGTCACCATGTATGCACAGGCTTTTGCAAACAACATTAACCGATATCATGTTTCACCTCCCTTCCGTCAACAACAGCTAGTGCTGAAAACACAATTCCACCAGTTTAATTTCATTTGTTTTAAAGAAGAATGCAACACTCAAGAGCGCATTAAATGTTCATATGCTAAAATGTTTGAAGTGCTTGGATACCTTGTGTTGATTTCACATCCAGATAAATAAGACATCCAGTGGTAAGATGTCCTAATTATTGATGTCACAACATGGAGATGAGAAGTAAATCCAATCAAGATGAGCAAAACTATGTGATAAAACATATGCTTTCTTCACTATTACATAGTTTCATTACATTGTTAATTATTGTATGTGTAGTATCTGTATCTAAAGCTCTATCAATTTCCTAGTTAGCCATCATTGTGATAAGTAGTACAATATGACAAAAATGTGGTATTAGCATGGAATGTAGCATGAAAGCTGAGGATTTAGGTTAAATTAACAACTCTGTTTGTTATATAGGAAACCTGTAAAAACTTGCCCAAAAAATGGTTAAATTATTGGCCTGCATCAAACTAAGAAAACAACTAAGAAGCTTTAAAATGACTAGAATTGGGGTATGAACCTTCCAACACATTACTAAAACCTAGAAGGATAGTGCAGAACCATCAACTTCATAAAAGAAATGTAATCAGAATCACACATTAATCAAAAGTTTCACTGTAATCAACAGGAGAATTGACAGCTGAAATGCAAGCTATGCTTAATATTTAAATTCAGAGCATTTCCATGTGCACGCCACAACAAGAACACACAGTATCAGAATTAATATAGCCAAAGTGAGACTAATCAGAAAAAAAAAATTGCATGAATGAAGTGATGCATGATGCCCACTGTACAAGCCTCTAGAGGCAGTGTTAGAGTGTTCTGGGCTTGCTTCACTTGGTCAGGGATAGGTTTATTAAGGTTATGTGGCAATAAAATGAAGTCAGCTGAGTACCTGAATGTGCTGAATGACCAGATTATTACTATATCCATGCATTCTTTACTTTCCTAATAACACAATATGTATACTACTCAACTATATTACTTAAATTATAAAAGAGTAGTTCTGGGCACATAAGAAAAAAAATCACATATGAACTGGCAGCCAGTAAAGTGTGACTTATTTATTTATTTTATTTTATGGGGTGGCCAGGCAATGTAAACCCACTCACAAAAGTGAGTACACCCCCTAATTTCAGGAAACGTTTTTTTGTATATCTTCTCAAAGGACAATACTACAATACTATAAAATGAAACTTGGAAATATTTTAGAGTAGTCAATGTGCAGCTTGTATAACAGTATAGATTTACTGTCCTCTGAAAATAACTCAACATACAGCCCTTAGTGTCAAATGGGCACTGGTGGCTCAGTGGTAGGTGTTCCTCCACCTGCAAAGCGCCTCCAGCAGCTCTGTGATCATTATGGAGGAGTGGAAGAGCATCCCAGCAACAACATGTGCAGCTCTGGTGAATTCCATGCCCAGGAGGATTAAGGCCGTGCTAGATAACAATGATGCTCACACAAAGTATTGACACTTTGGAGACAGTTTTGACATGTTCACATGTTCAGGGTTTTAGACAATAATGTCTACATGTTGGGTTATTGTTAGAGGACATCTGCTATAAAGTATATCCAATTTTCAGGTATTGTTGAAATTGAGAACATGCATGATAAAGTGGTTGCTGAAATGTGGGGGGTGTACTCATTTTGAGATGGAGATCAACATGTACTGTAGATCAACATGTTGATGAAACACGTTTTAGAAAGGTAATTAAGAATTACATAACAAATCTTGTACGAACCTGAAGATTACATGTTCGGTAATTGTACAGATAAGACACTTTTCTTTAATTACAATGAAAGCCTGAAGACACGCTGTCATTTTCAGATATCATTTCACATAAACATTGCATGCCTGTATCCTGTAAAATACTGGCCAGTAGATGTCAGTAGTTTGTTGTGAGTTCTTCCTGTATTTCTCTGATGCTTTTCCTTCCTGACATTTGTAGTGATGCATACACAAGCCATGCTCACAGCTTAAAAATAAGCTTGGCTTAAAAGAGCTACAAGTTTTTGCTATTTTTTTGTGTTTGAGCAGTACAAACAAAAAAAAAAACAACCTCAAATTCTGCAGAAGCATGGAAGCATAACACTAAATGCTTCAGAATTTAGGACACGCCTATATGAAATGTACTGTAAATGGCTGGGCATGTATTCAGACAAATACAGAGGGGCCCAAAAAAGTATGCACACTTCAACATGAAAAATATATGCACAAATAATCCAGGTCACATGATAGCATCAACGATGGTGCGTCTGCTGACATCTTTCAAAAAAACATAATACTACAAATTCCTGCACATAATTCAATTCGAGTTTAAAAAAAGGGCATAGATAACAACTGTTGAAGTGTGTATATATTTTGTGGGCCCCTCTGTATTTGCTTTGACTCGTGCGGTATTGCTTAACCGAAATGCCATTCCCACTACTGCCAGCGTGATATTGCTCTTATATAAGTTCTGTAAAAAAAAAAAAATCTATGTTAAGTACATTTCAGACACAGTACAGCCAAATATTTTATTTATTTCTGCCCCAAAATACTTCAGACACAAGCTTCAGCTGGATAGTGTTGAGTGTTGCCATGCCAACGTACAGACTGAATGACAATGAAGAAAAGTGTAGCATCGGTTTGAACGTAATGAACTATTGCTAGAAATTAACATGCAACAAAGTGATACAAACAATTACGCATTCAAGAAACGGTATATACTAAATAGCTGCAAGGTGCACCCTGGACTCGGTGCCTATTCATCGCAGGGTGTACACACATGTATATTGTAGATTGCCCGTAGCACGCTGATTCACACACTATGAGCAATTTGGAAAAGTCAGTTACCATGAAGATGGTCCTGGCCTCAGCTGATGCTCACAGCTGTTCTCTGAGGACTTATAGTTGAGGACTGGAATTGCCTACAGTCTTCCTGAACCTCCAATAACTAACTGAACTCCATATTAACTTAATGACATAAACTGTTATATTGAACTTCCAGCTGCCTAACACACGGTATGTCTGCAGATCAATCCCTGCTATCCCCCCAAATGAGGTTTCTTCCTATTGCCTTCCTATTGGTAGTTTTTCCTTACCACCGTCGCCCTTGGCTTGCTCATCAGGGACAATGGAATCATTTTGATTCATACATATTCACATTTCATATAAGTTTCCATAGTTTTTTTTTTGACTGTGTAAAGCTGCTTTTTGCGACAATGACAGTTGTTAAAAGTGCAATACAAATAAAATAAAAACTGAGTTAGCCTAATCTGCATGTCTTTGGACTGTGGGAGGAAACCTACGAAGTAAGGGGAGAACATGAAAACTCCATGCCACTGGGTCAAACTGTTGTATAAATACTTTGTTTCATACAAATAGAAATGTTTCATGGTGAAGTGGAAATTCTGTGAACTTAAGTCACTGCAAAAAAACAGTTACAGCAGAAAAAATGTGTAAACGTTATGTATATTTGTGATTTTATGGTAATCATAATGCCCTCTGTCATTTTAGATCAGCTTTAGCTTAAGACACCGGAAACGTTTACACCCACCACTTACTTATTATTAATTTCTTATTTCTTATTATCCATGGTTCAGTGGTTAGTACCATCGCCTTGCACCGCTAGGGTCTGGGTTTAATTCCCGCCCCGGAGTCTGTGTGCATGGAGTTCCCCGTGCTGTGTGGGTTTCCTTCGGGTACTCCGGTTTCCTCCCACAGTCCAAAGACATACTGCCCGTAGTGTTTGAATGCATGTGTGAACGCATGTGTGACCAGAGGACCTACCACGGTCGTAAAAATGAGAATAAATACAATAGTCACCAGTGGCCTCCAAGGTTCCTAGTTGGACGACGGATGGACTCAACGTAACGTCTATACTGGAAATGCTTATATAAATCAATGTCTTTAACGACCATCTCCATTATGTAAGCTAAGGTACCATACAACAGACTACTGTAAAAGCTCTGTTGCTGTTCAAGAGCAGAAAGTTTCTGACAGTTTATTGAAAGAAGAGATGAAAAAGAATCTCAGTTTCAATATTTTGCTGCATATGTATATTATGTTATAATCTATTTGTCTATCTATGTATGTAGGCCTGTGTATATTTGTGTGTATACATAGCGTCGCAAAGACCTTTTTTTATTTTTACGACACCTCTAATACGTATAATTAGCGACTAATAGCTATAAATACGGTGGCGATGCTGAAGGCTGGTCCTCTCTCACATCCAGCGCAGTGACGTGGAGAATAGAGAAGGTGTGTGCGCGCGCGCGTGTGTGCGCGTGTGTGCTGGCGCGTGTGCGCGCGCTCTGGCCATCCTCCAGTCTGCTGTGGAGCGACGGGAAGGCGAGAGCAAGGTGAACGACGGCTGAGTGAATCTCCACTGACAAAAAACAAGCAATATTCTCTTGTAGAGCTTTGATCGTTTCTTATTTTTTACTGCAATATAAAAAATAACTAAACTAAGTCTTGTTTTATAGTTAACTTATTTTACATAATTTCATTGAATTTTATTTTATTGTGGATCATTCACTGGCTGCTTGAGATGTGATCAACTCGATAAAGGAAGGTAACTATTGTGTTCCCTAATTACCTATTAATGTAAATTGCAATACTGAAATATTTAAAGTAAAACAATGTTACAGGTGATGTTTTTGATCTGACATCCCAGGTCGTTAAATGTACTGTATGGTAGCACATATTGTTGCATGTAATTAAATGTATTTAAATGATGTAAAAAAATATATTTTAAAATGCCATATAAAATTCACTTGTGAAATACTGCCTCATCTCTAAATGCAATTACATCTGCATTTTTAACACGGACATTACAGTTGATTATTTGACTCTCCTGGAAAAACAAACAAACATAGTATGTTCATGTCTAGTATGCTCATGTTTAATTATAGTCCTAAAAATATTCATCCTTATTAATGCATCATATTATTATTTATGACCGTCATTCCCAAACTGGAGTCCCTGAAGCTTTGCTGAGGGTCTGTGATTTATTTATTTATTTGTTTATTTATTTTAACGTTACAGCAGTGAAAATCACAGCTCAACATTATCAAGAATATTATATGTAGAATTGAATTAGCATTTAGTTCTTCTATAATTTATAGTGGTTATTTCAATAATTGAAAGGATTTAATCTAAACCCACTCACCCAAATCCCAAATATAAACCCAATCCTCAATAATTGATAATCAGTTGCAGTTTAGACCTATGTTTGCTGTCAACTGAATCTTCAGGACTATGGCCCTTATAAAAAACAACTTATTAATGTACCACTGAGAACCCCTGCTCTATGACAATGTGGGAGTGTTTTCATTCCTGCAGCTATGGATAGATATTCAGTCTTCATGCATACAATTCTACACAGTTAGACTGTAACAAATGAAGCATATTCACCAATTTCATGCTTTGAAAAACTCTTGATTATGCATCAACCCAATTTCATGAATGTCAAGTACCTCCTTTTTTATTAAGATGTTTTTCAAAGCCAGGGTACATCATTTGTTTTCATTAAACCTCTAGTTGTTTTCAAATATGACGAGCAATTTATGGGAGTGTTTATTTATTTATTTATTTATAATGGTGCTTTAGTTGGATTTTTGTAAGAATTTCCATGATTATGCCCAGGTCCTAAACACAAAAATACTGATGAATACATGAACTTGACGATGAATAAATGTACTTAATTCAGACTTTGTACAAATATAAAACACACATAAAAACTATAGCCTTATATCTTACCTTATGCACTTGGTATAAAAACACATCTTGAGTGAAGCAATAATAATTAGTTAGTGCTAAGTAGAGCCTGTCCTATACAGGTGCTTTTGGGGTCATTTGTGTCTTGGGGCCACATTGTGATCTGATCCACTTAATCCACTTTCAGAAGTGACCATGTAATATTTGAAGTGTGTGCTATTGTGTCCTGATCTGCCTCTAACAACACCACAGAAAATTTTTCCAAAGTTGAAATATCACCCAAAGTGTTGAATTAGTGTTTATACAGGTCCAGTCAGACCCGACTCATATAAACTATGAAAGTGTTAAATCAACACTGGGGATTGTACTTTGAAGGGTAGAGGAGGTAAAAGCCTTTCTAAAATATTGCTACTTCAAATATCGCTACTTCAAAAAATACTTGAGTAAATGTTATCATCAAAGTAACAAGTTCACTAAGCTGAAATATAAAGGGATTACATTGGCCAGTGGTTTAAAAGTGATATTTGACAACTCACCATCTTTACTGGACACTCTTTGTGAAATATTTGCAGGGGGAGTCTGTTTATGTTGGTTATCGAATAAATAAATCAGCTTCCTCTTGAAAAACAAATGTACATAGATTATTGTGATGAAAAACTTCAAGAAGTATGACCACTTAAACCACACATACTATATAACAAATACAAGGGTGTAACTTTGTGTTCAAGATTGGAGGTTCTCCACCCATGTAAGAGTGTCTGAGTACAATGAGCGCCACCACACCCAAGAGATTTTTTATGTTCATTGGAAATAGTTTGTTTTACATAAGTTTTAAGAGCAAGAGATATACCAAAACAGCCTGCATGGGAATGATGATGATGCTCTTCATGGCATGACCACTATGACCATTTGAATCAATCACAGGTGATGCTGCTGCACTTAAAGCACAGCACATATATATAATTTTATTTGATAACACCATGATTTTCTTCCTTTTTCATTTTTTTACATGGCTGGCATTTCTATACAAAATAATGAATAAAATCAATAATGTAATCAACTGGTTTCAGTTCTGGGTTGCTTGGTGGTCAGTTCTCAGGCTCAATGAAGGCAGGACCGTGGCAGCTCCATGGTGCTGAAAGACAAATATTGGACTTCTTAATTTTAGCCAGCATCCGAGATAAGACATCACCTCAGTATCTCTTGGCACTGATTTTAAAACACATAAGAAATAAAGATACCTGATATTTTTCCTGACAAAGATGTGGCAATTGAAACTGTGACCTGTGGTGAAAAGTGCTTCCTATCATACAGAAGTCAAGCTGGTTTCGATGTTCTACACCCTAGTGTGAACTCAATCATTCTGGGTGCTCCTTGGGGTCTTTACTGTAAAAGTCTCAAGAGAACCAGATTACACAGCTTCGCCACTACATAACCACCACAAGTTTTGTCCACCATTCGTGACACTTCTTCTTTACTGTCAACATGAGAAAGTAGACAGACTGACTAAAGACCTTCATTTAGACCATACCATTTTGGGTCATTCTGTCATTCGGTCACTTCTCACATACTTTTCTTTGTTCTGCGATTTCTCTTTTGGCTTAGAATCAGTAACAGAATGTTTTCTATGTTTTTTGCTGTTCTTCGATAGCCGGATGAAGCTCACAGCTTGCTGTTTCTGTGAGTTTTCCAAGGAAGTCTTGAACAATTGATTTCGGCCAGTAAGAAAATTTCTTCAAAATTATGTTCAAGCAAAGTTTTGTTTTTTATATTAAATGCAAATTAAATATTATTTCTTCCCAAAAAGAAAGTATTTGGAGATGAGGGAGAGAGAGAGAGAGATAATGATGATGATGATGATAACGACGACGAGATGTCTAGGGAGCGTGGAAAATAAAAAATAGCCAACCATTGAAAATTGCTATGAATCATTCTCATTTGATTTCCTGTTTGGTGTCTCTATCTGATTAGGGGTGAAACACGTCTTTCCGCCTCAGTATCAACACAGCCCAACATTTTTGTGGAGTATGGTTAATTCAAATTGTCATTGTGGCCATGCCAGAGGGAGTATTACCATGATAATAAAGTCTATTTATATACTGAAGAATAAGGTTTAGCTTTGTGGCTTTAACAGTTTCTGAAGTTATGCCTGATAAAAAAAAAATTGATGCAGAACTTTTTAGGACAGGAACTGGAACAGTGACACAAGTGTCATAAATTTGCCTTTGTACACCAAGACAATGGATGTATTATTTACTAAATCATAATTTGCTAGAAAACATTCAAGCCCTAAACAGTTCTATAACACGATTCTTTGGAAAGATGAAACTTATATGAACTACTACTAGTACAATGGGAAGAGAAAGAAGAGGGAAAGAAAGTGCTCATGATTCAAAGCTTACAACTCAATCTGTCAAACATGATGGTGTGAGTGTGTACGGCTGCCAGTGGAACTAGGTCACTGGTCTTTTTTAATGTTTTGATTGCTGACAGAAGTAGCAGGATGGGTTCTGAGGTGTATAGAACTATACTTCCTGCTCTGACTCAGTCAAATGCTGCGAAACTGAAAGGATGGTTCTTCAAAGTACAGACCACAACATACAGTGCAGGCAACCATCAGCTTCTTAAGGGAAATAAATTAAAGTTTCATAAAGGGCGGAGGTGTTCACTTGACCTCAACCCAATTGAGCATGCTGTTTACCAACTGGAGACTAAATTGAAAGCAGAAAGACCCACAAACAAGCAGCAACTGAAGCAGGAAAGGCCTGGTAAAAATATCTGAAGGGGGAAACTTAGCATTAGGTGATGTCCTTGAGTTCCTAGTCATTGACTGCAAAAGATTTGCATTCAGGTGTTGAAATCAATGTCAACATTTATGACTATTTTAATCTGTCAAAATAATTTTGAGCTTGTGAAAATGAAACAGCCATGTAACAAAATGGCTGTAAAATATTTTTGAATGGAAAGTTAAAAGTCTTCACTTCAATCGCATATTGATTGCTACATGTCAAATCCATCGTAGTGTTATATAAGAGGCAAATATATGATATTTGAAAATGATAAAGAAATTCTATCTATTTAAATGTATTCTGTTTTTCCAGAATAACAGACAAAGTAATTTGAGACACTATTAATTATCCATCTTTGTACCTTTTATCCAATTACAATATTTTCAATACAGGCAGGGTTCTAATCTGGCCATAGCACAATCACAGCAGCAACTTAATTGGTTAACGATATTATGTGTTCCCTTTTGTTTCTTCTCAGGGCTTCAATCGATGAGCTTATAATAGGTTCTATATTTACCTCACAGCACAGACTCTGTATGAAACTGTGAATCAAGGAAAAAAAAAAAAAGGTTTAAAAAGTTTACTAGTGGTGTCCCACCAGGGTCAATGCTGAGTCTAAATTTACATAGACCTTATCTTCACAGCTTGCCATATTATTTACTGCAGTGGTTCTCCATCCTGCACATTTTAGTGTTTTTCTCAGCACCCAACACTGGTTTACCAAATCAGCTAATTAGCAAATTTTCCCGAATGGAACTGTGTGTAATAGAGCAAGGAAAACACTAAAATGTGCAGGGCAGGAGTTGAGAACCAAGTAATTTATATGTTGATGACATCATGTTGTGCTAGGCTATACCTCTAGGATGTAGGATGATTATGACATTATGACAAAAGGACTTGATTAAACAAACAAACAACTCTGAGCCCCCAAACTATTACCTATTAAAGTAACAACTACTAAGTTAAAGTAAGATCACTGATCTTACAAGCTCTCATTCACAAATGAAATAATCAATAATTAAAATGCTATTTAATCTAGTTCAAATACTATTATAAAACAAATATCACATTTTTTACATGTTTACATATTATTTTTGAAATGACCATGGCTTCAATACTGAAACCTTTAGATTCAATATTTTACCATCGCCTGCGTTTTATTAGACATGACAGAAGAGATGGATATCACTGTGATCTTTACTGGTCATATGAAGGTAATTGCAGGCTGGGAAAACTGCCAATACTTGTTCATATCAGTGAATTATAGAAATAATGAATATGATCCACACACCATATTCATGTAGAACAAACATAGCAAATGCTTGTCCACTTTCAGTCCTCGTCAATGGAACGGATATAGCACAAACTTAAACTAGTCATTTATGACAAGTTTAGAGAGAAGGGTTCTCATTTCCGGTGTGACTCTATACTGTTCATGGAATACAGGGCTTGAGGCAGGAATATATCAGTCCATCACAAGGCACCATGCATTAGCCAATCCATCTAGCAGCATGTCTTTGGGAGGTGAGAGGAAACTAATTTGGACACAGGAAAACATGCAAAGAAACAGTTCCAGACAAACAGTTCAAGATTAAACTGTGCACCAGAACTATTTTTTTTAAAGTATGTATTAAGTATGAGATTTATGAGGTATTAAATCTTTAATCTTAATGGATGCAAGGCCTGAGTGTAGTTTTTCTTTCTTCTATATGAGATATCATATGTGCTATATAATCTTAGCTGATTTTGTTATTGATAATTATGCTGTATATCAAACAAATTACGGAAATGAGTTGACGAAAAATGTGGGCAAATATGTATGAATCATAATTAACGGATTGTACCTGATAAGCAAGCCAAGGGCAAGAAAAAACTCCCTGACAAACAGTTCAGTAGTAATCTCAGGTGAAATTTAAAAGAATAAATGAATCGAAATGTAAATTGTAAATGTAAATGCCCGTGTATTCAAATGTTGATTAAGTATATTTGAGCAACCTCTTAAACCTCTGCTAAAAAAAAACAAACAAAAAAAAAACCTCCAACAACAAACGACTGCTTTGTCACACAACCCAATTACAAGTGGTCAATACAGACATGTTCAATACACATGAAATGCCAGCTGTAAACAGATTTCTGTCTCAAATGTCTCCTTGCTGAGAACAGGGCTCGTGTCTCTTGGGCTAGAACACCCCTGATTATTAAACATTAACCACACCTTTCACAAAATCCTTTTTAAATAAAACTTGGGAGTGTTTAAAAAAAAATCAGAGGAGGAAAAAAAAATCTAAAAATAGTGATTCTGAGCTCTCATTGATTTAAGTTGTTGAATGCTTTAACGCAGCATGAGGTGATAATTGATTTTATAATTATTTATGAGAATTTGGACAAAAGAACAAAGCTAGCACAGCTCACCCGAGCATTTCTCATGTCCTTAGCTCTGACTCACCTAAGAACAGGATTGTGTTCTCTAAATGTACAGCTATTATGTGAACAAAGAAATGCGGGAATTGCCTCGAATCAAAGTTTTAAAGCATTTCAGCCGTTTTTGTCGGACAAAGTGTGTTCAGTAGGTTCATTATTCTAAAACGTTCAGCGTCTTTAATTTAGGCAACAATTGATTTTTTTTTTTTTTTTTTTTTTTAAAGAAACCTACAATTTCAGAGAATAGATCAGCATGTCTGTAATTGAGTTCTTTTGGTGTTTTGGGTTTCAGCATAGCACCATAATCTTGCTTATTTGGCTATATTCAATTAAACTTCAAAAAACTCCACAAGGAGGCAGGTTTTTTTTTTTCTCTCAGCGCTTAAACACACAAATCCCAGCTCATCCATTTCTAAAGGTAATTAACAAGTAACAAAAATATGCTCGTCAAAACACATGTATAGCAGTTGTTCTGTCCATATTACATTTACTCGAATGATATACTGTACAGGATGTGTAACTTGCATGTGCATCCTATAATGCTTGTACAGGAGAAAGCTGTGGTGAACATGGACGCCCTCGAAAACGGAACCTGGCAGAACACCACCTTCAACGCATCTCCTACATCTCTCTCATCTTTCAACGGACTGAACCTCCTGATGGAACTAAAGATGCTCTTTGTGCCTCTCTACGCCATGCTAGTGTTAGTAGCCTGCTTTGGAAACCTCTTCCTCCTCTTCCTCATTGGATTCAACAAGAAGCTTCACAGCACAACCAACTTTCTGATTGGAAACTTGGCCCTGGCTGACTTGGTAATGTGTCTTTTCTGTGTGCCCCTAACTGTCTTTTATGCCTTCGATGAACGTGGCTGGGTTTTTGGGCACTTCATGTGCCGCTTTGTCTCGCTTATGCAGACCGCAACTGTCTTTGCAGCAGTCCTGTCCCTGACAGCCATAGCAGTGGACCGCTACATCGTGGTCGCATATCCCATTCGGCGACGCATAGGGCGCCATTTTTGTGTTGCCCTGGTGCTAAGCATTTGGATCTGTGCACTGGTAATGTCCATCCCTGCCACTTTACACACTGTGTATTTAGATCTGAGAGCTGCCGGTCATCACATGGCCGTGTGTGAGGAGTTCTGGCAAGAACAGGAGCTTGGTCGGCTTATCTACTCGTGCTTCTTTCTGCTCCTCTCCTATTTCGTCCCTCTTGCAGCTGTGTCTATATCCTACTGTGCCATTTCATGCCACCTTCAGCACAGGGCCACACAGGGACTTATAGCTGCCATTCCCTCCAATCAGGAGAAATGGGGCCGCAAGAGGCGCAAGACCTTCCGTCTTCTGCTGATATCAGTGTTGTGTTTTGCATTCTCCTGGCTCCCCTTGCAAGTGGTCAATCTCATACGTGACCTGGACACCGACTTTGTTATTCTGAGCAAGAGTCATATCAATGTGATTCAGGTCTCATGCCATTTGTTAGCCATGAGCTCTGCATGCTTTAACCCTTTTATCTATGCTTCTCTGCATGACAAGTTTCTGTCCTATTTGTGCCACCACATGTTTCAGAGGCGTAGACAATCTCAGGCTCAAAACAGCTCCACCTCCAGCCGTCTACCCCAACACCACACCAGCTCCACCCTGGCTAGCATTCCCATGGCCGTAAGCAAGACACTACAAGATGGAATTTAATCCATGGCTTCAATCACTTCAGCCATCAGCATTATGCAGTTTTAGAACAAGTCTTGTTTTATTTGCACAACAATTTTATCAATGGCAGCTGCACAACTTGTTTTCAACCTTCCTAAGTTCTCCCACACCACTCCATTTCTCTGCTCCCTCCACTGGCTTCC
>JAOVVA010000002.1:9427100-9442323 GCA_028565275.1 Leiocassis micropogon | reverse complement strand
TATACTGTAACTGTGTGCTATAGAGTCAAAAGGTGCAATTCTGTAACCAGGAAATTGCTTAAAGTATTAACCTTAAAATTTTGTTGAAGTTGTAAACAGTACAAACAACTGCAACTGTTGGAGGAGACTTGTGCAAAAAAAAAAAAAAAAAAGCCATAAGCCATAGTAGCAAAGCTGCTTGCATTCATGTCAGTTGCACATCTAAGCCATCTTCATGGGATCTACAGTAATGTATCTTCAGGCTGTCCATACAGGCCCATCTGCAGCAAAGTAATGAGAACCAATTTTATGTACAGTAAATGTGTACAGCATAAGGCACTGTATGTATATTCGGATGTTGTTCAATATTTGCAGAGCATATTCTCACTTAACATTTGCACTTAACTTTTTCTTTCTCTCTTCCTATCTTTCTTTCTTTCTTTATTCGTTTGCTTGTACATACATGTACTTATAGCCGAAAAGTCACACACTGTAATATTTTGTTGAACCACCTTTTTCTTTGATTATGGCATCATTTTGATAAGCTTTTGCCATGTCACAACATTTATTTCCATCCAGATGTGGATTCATTTCTCCCCTAAATCTTGTATTGATAATGGGAGAGTCAGACCACTACGTAAAGCCTTCTCCAGCACATCCCAAGATTCTCAATGTCTGGACTCTGTGGTGGCCAATACATGTGTGACAATGTCTCATGCACCCTGAACCCCTCTTTCACAATTTTAGCACAATGTATTCTGGCATTGTCATCTTGGAATAAGCCCATGTTATCACTAAAGAAAAAATTAATTGATGGGGAAAAAACTGGTCATTTAGTATATTCAGGTACTCAGCTGACTTCATGTTTTAGACACCTAATGTTGCTGAATTAAGACCTGACCAACAGAAGCAACCCCAGATCATAACACAGCCACCAGAATCCCTTGATGTTCATGCAAAAATGCCCATATGTTCACTATTAAACATAGAGTTTAGTTTTTATTATTATTATTATTATTATTATTATTTGATTTCACAAAATGTTTAAATGATTCCTTATTACAATCATAATTTTTTTTTTTATGTTTTAATTATTTAAAATGGTTGTAATAATGTGTTGGACATTTCTTAAGCCAATTTAATAGTTGGACCAGTCTTCTTAGTTGTTATCCTTGTTTGATGTAGGCCAATAATTAGATTTTTCATAAACAAAGAAACATCTTTGGCAGGAGCTACTCACTGCATCAGTTAGGGTTAAATAAATTGTTGCCAGCTGAAACTAATTACTCACTGCAGTAAATATTCAATGGAGGGCTCTTACATATTTGCTTAGTTAAATCCAAGTGGTGGCTTTTTTTTGGCCGGGCAATTCATGTATATATTTGTAGTACTTTTGATACTACAATAAATTTAAATGTAAGTACTTTTGTACTTTTTAATCAAGTACAGATGCACATGAGGAACTTATTTTACCTGGGAAATACTCAAAATTGTGTACTTTGCCCACACCTGCTCAGAAAATATTAGTTATAGTAAGTAGTGTAGTTTAGTTATTCTCTATATGTTATTACCGGATAAAGTAATGCAGACTGTTTAATAACTCATGCCTGTACTTTTTTGTTTGTGTGTTTTATTCGTTTGGTCAATGTGTATTGTTACAAACTGTAAAGCATGTATAGGTGGTGGTAATATGGAGTTGTTTTACTGCATGAATTGTGATTATATTGCATTTAATTTGTTAATTTCACACTCAATCAGTTTATACAGTAATATATAAAAATGCATAAATATGTATATAATTCTTCATTCAGATTTATAATCTTCCTTAACAGAAAAAAATGTGATGAATAAACACATTTGTTTTACACTGAAAGAAATTTACTCTACCATCTATCACCTACAAATAAGTCAAGTGAGTCAAGAACCTCGGGGGTGGAAAGTATTTCTGACAGCAGTGGACAGACAACAGATGATCACAATGAGAATTGTAAATACAACAAGGGTAGTAAATATTGCTCCATTATGTTTTGTGCCTGAATGAATAATCTTTGAATGAGTTAAGTGTTAAGGTGAGTGAAACTGAAGGGACACACAAGTCACCAGAGCTCTAGCTCAAACCCTAGACCTGAAAAGCACCAGTGTTACCTGTTGCACCAAGGTTCTGTTCATGCAAGGTCAGTATAGACTACTTAGGCTCAATATAGTTAATATACCGGTTTTGGGCAGCTGGCAGGAAACCTGAAAAACAAACTCACGATTGATTAAATAAGCTACCATATATTTGAAGTATACTAACACCACCGACCAGGTGAACTGAACAACATTGATTATCAATACTATACCAGTAAACCGGTGACAGGATCATGGGCACCCAACGCTCATCTACGCCTGGGGTGACCAAAGGCCAGCTTGTCAAGGCCAATCCCAAAGAAGTAACACAAAAAATCCCCCCCCAAAAAAAGTAACACAAATTTCTGAAAAAAGTCAATGATAGAAAGGCACCAGAACACCCAGTGCATCATAGCCTGTCATGGCAGGACATGCAAAGAGTTGATCTGCCCTTCAAATTTACCAGATCTCAATCATGATCTCAAGGATCATCCATGGATGTACTGGACAAAGCACTCTGATCCATGGAGGCCCAACCCCAAACCCATGCCACCCAAAGGATTCGCCACTAATGTAATAACAAATTGCCTAAACCTAAAATCCGTTTGCATTACAATGCAATACAATTTAAAATGTATTTAATCTTATGTATTTTTGAAAACTTTTATATTGCAAAAAAAATATTTGTACATTTATCTTCAAGGGATCAGTCCAGATAAACACAAAATGTTAATGGACTAAAAAAACAAAACATACCCCTTGAAGGTGTGAATAGAAGAGTGTGGACATGACTCATCTTTTTTGGACATCAATAGAGGTAAGAGGATGAGTAATGTTACAGTTAGTCATGATTCTGTTTATCACAAGGTACCACAATGATACCTTCAAACAAGGCACTTTTAATGGGAATAAAATAACATGAAATCTGTCAGCTACAAAATTTGTGAATGTACACACTTTTCTTGGTTTATAGGGTCTCTTTAGGGGTATAAATTATACTTTACTAAAACTGAAATTCCGAATCATGTAGAAATGAGAACTGTGCAGTTTATATTCGTGACAAAATTGGCTCAGAAACATAATTACATGTAATTTCATCTTTTAATATTAATCAGAGCAAGAGGAAAGGAAGTAACTTGTTGTGAATAATTATGTGACTACTAACAGGAGCAGGATGATTTCTAAAGTGTACAGGAGGATTTTGACAATGCAAATCCCACCAAATGCCACTGGATCTCGTTAATCTTTTTATAGAAATAATCAAATGGACAGCACTTTATCTTGCAGTGAGAGAATGCTCTAAAGCACACTGCTGAAACTCTGAAGGAAAAAAAAGGAATGTTATTGACTTGCTGAGTCAATAGCTCCATTTGGACATTACCGCTAAATTTCATTTAATGGACACAAGGCTAAAAGGCATTAAAATGAGCAGGAACGTTGTGCATTACAGCCAAGGTCCTATTTCATTTGACATCCTTAGGTAACATATGCAGAAGGGATGCTGTGTAGTTATGGCTCAACCAAAATAAATGGAAATAACTTTGACTTACTACAGTACATTCACCTCATAGTCATAAATTTATTACAAAACAATATTGAACAACTGTTTATTGTTTTTTATTATTAACAACTAAGATTATTGTCTGATTAATCATAAAACATAACTATTCCTGATATTGAATTTGATATTGGGGCCTCTGAGATTCAGACTTGTTCGTCCAGCGCAGTTTGGAGGCCGGGTCGGCGTTCTTGATCTCTTTGCCTGCCCGGCCCTACTGTATATGCAACATGCTGTGGTGCACTGGGTGTTCTGGTGGCTTTCTATCGTAACCAGCATTGACTTTTTCAGCAATTTGTACTGCATTGCATTGTTTTGTTTTTTTGAAATCCCCATAGTCATAAATGGATGCCCATATAATTGATAATCAATGTACTGTATGTATATGTCAATAATATACATGTATAAAATGCACAATATTTACAAACGCCTAACCCCACAGAAAATCAAACCCACATTTGAATTTTCACAGGTGAACGATATTTTTTAAACCACTATGGGAAATGATGCAATCAGCCAGGGTACTCATACAATATTCATGACATTTAATGATTTATTCCATTAGAGTGTTCTTGATCATGTACATTTTAGTTTTTGCTTTACTATTTTAAGAAGTAAGGCTTTAGCGCTACACATTTCCATTTCTTTACTGTCTGGGAAAGTAATGCACATCTGTTTCCTTGCTTTTATTTTCACTTTAAGTTCGCCCAAGGCAGTATTTGATAGAAAATGCATTAAACCTCAGTTATGAGTCCCCAGCCATGGTCTAAGAGCCCTCTCGTCTCATTACCACAGTCCTTGAAGAACATAACCTAGAACAAACAATTTAGGCAAGAGATGGGGCCAATTAGAGGATTCTATGCTTTGTGTAGCTAAAATAAATTAAATAAATAGTCAATGTTTTTGACATATTTTGGAACTGCACAAACTGTTCTTTTCTGAACATGAAAAAATGTCCAGTATGCTATAAAACCTATGTCACTCTTTAACTTGAACAAAGCCAAATAGCATATTCAAGAATATTATTAAATATTATGGTTAAGCTACTAAAATAAAGTGTAGCTTGAAAAAACAACTTAAAAATTTTATCAAGAAGATATTATTTCTTATATCTGATTTTATAAGTTTATTTTGGAAAACGTATGCTTTTCCCAATATATTTACACCCCATTGTGAACATTTAGGTATCAGTACTAAAATCTGTGGTTTGGGATTGTAACTGAGGTATTCTTGTTCCAAAATTAGAAATTTGTACTTATTGACATTTGATGATTATTAATTTTAAGTAAAAGCTTTTCCTGAGTGTTGGGTGAATGTTTATTTTGAACCCAATTATTACCTAGATTTAAAAGCGTTGCAGAAATTGGAAGCAAATGGGAGGAAAAAAATAATTTCTCGGTAATTAGAAGCAAATGGAGGAGACGGTGTGTTGGCTTTTGCAGTTTCTGCGTACACTGAGATAAAAGGATGAAAAGTAAATTGGGATCAGAAAGTAAAGCTTTGAGCAGAGATAGACACTAGCCAGCTAAAGGGCATTTATTATAGCCCAGAATAAGTGCTGTCTTTCTTTCCACCCCGGCTTCCTGTGTGCCGAGTCACTTCAGAACACGCATGGAGTTCGTGCTTCACATCCTAATATCTCTCCTCTCAGACTGATAACCTTACAGGGTGGAGAAGAACCGGACCGAGGACCAGGACTATTTAAATAAACCGTGTGATTATTTAAATAGTCAAGTATTTAATTTAAATAACCAGCTTTAGGACTCCAATGAACATGAATAAATAAAGCAAAAACATAAATACATTCTTTAAGTATTCATTGTTCATGGTTGAAGTAACAGTTTATCAAGGATGATTTTTTTGCTCCTCCCCCTATTTCAGTACTGTGTAACTTGCCTAACCTTGTACCTGTCCAGTTATAAAAGTTCCAGTTATTGTGATTCCTGCAATAAACCCTGTGTCCTGTATTTCATGTGGAAATAAGATGACTAATGGAACAACGGAAAACGCTATTGAATGTGTTTTATTCTTTCATTTCTATTATTCTCTTCTGAAAATAGTTCCAGGCAATCCAGTGATTTGATCAGAAATAATTAAGCTTAGTGTAGAAGAGCCAAACCTTGTAAATGTTTTCTACTAACATGATACTTTTTGTTAATTACACACGTTTTTTTAAACACACATTTGTCATTTTTCTACTCATTAGATTGTTTAGTTAAAACAACTGTCTACTGCCAAATACAAATGCTAAATATAAAAGTAAATACGGTAGTACATTTAGAAGTTACAACTACACTGCACAGTGAAACCTCGGATTGCGAGTAACGCGGTTTGCGGGTGTTCCACAAGACGAGCAAAGATTTTTTAAAAATGTTGACTTTAAAAAACAGACAAGTCTTGGTTTACGAGTACCGAGTATCATGTATCACGAAAAACGTGACGCTTCTTGTTTTGACGCCGAGCATCGCGTGATCACAACTGAGCCCACGGTTTTCCCCTCTTGCGCTGCGGAATTGTGGGTAAACGTCTCCCCTGCAGGGTCTTAGTGCTCGTCTCTCACTGGTATAATCAACATCCGTGCACGCGTACTGTTTACTATAACACTTGTGACCACGTGTGTGTGCGTAAAACATCTTTTATTTTGTGTTTGTAAGCGCGTGTGTACAGCGGGCGTGTACTGTTTCTTATAACACGTGTATCCGCACGTGTAAAGCCTAAGAAAGTCTCATTAGAGAGGTTAAAGATCCCTTTTCTTTCTCTCCCTCAGCATCCCGTTATGTGTGTGCGTGCGCGTAATTTGACACCGTGCCCCTTCATACACACCCTTCTCCTCTCGCCTTCACACACACACACACACACACTCTGATCTACACAGAAACACTGCTCTGTCGAGATTCTTTTCAAATGTAAAGTGCAGGTTCATTTGTTTTTCACTTTTACTTTACAGCAGTGATTCCATTAGCGTGCACTCACGTGAGAGTTGTTAGTGATGTTCCTTGCAATTTTTTTTGATAAAACAGTTTTTCCGTTAATGTGTGTGTGTGTGTGTGTGTGTGTGTGTGAAACTCAAAAAAGACAGGAGGAAGTGTTACTGTGTAAATCGAGAAGAGGGGAGGGGCTAATTCCTCCTCTCCTCTTCCTTTAGCTTCACACACATACACACACACGCACAGCGCCTGCGTGCATAAACGGAAACACTTATCTGTCAGGATTTATTTTTACTTTTTTTTAAACATAAAGGGCAGGGTAATTTGTTTTATTTTTACTTTACATGTTGTATTAATAATTTTTATGTATTTATTTTGTTGGGCTGAAATTCGCTTTGATTTATGAGTGTTTTGAAATACGACCCCGCTTCTGGAATGAATTGTGCTCATAATCCAAGGTTCCACTGTATATGCAAATGTTAAATGTAAATGTAAAATGTAAACTAATGATAAACAAACTGTGTATCTAAAACTCTATAATAATCTATGGCATTTTGAAATCACTGGTAATCATTTGGAAGTTTAAATTCTGGGCACTGGAGGCTCAGTGGTAGGTTTCTGGGCTGCCATGCAGAAGGCCCAGGTTCAATTCCCATACAATGTCCAAACCCTAGCCACTGGATGCAGTGTCGGTCCCAAGCCTGGATAAAATGGGAGGGTTGCCCGCTTAAAACCTGTGCCACGTTGTGTGCATATCGGATAGTCCACTGTCTCAACCCTTCATCGGGAGCAGCTGAAAGATTTACATTCATATTAAAGTTACCATGTACATTTAGATTGTGTGTTTCTTGTATATAAAATGGAATATAAAGAGAAGTAAATAAACAACTGGAGTTTAGTTCACAAAATTGCAGTTTCAATTACAGTACAACTGAGTGTATGTTAACAGTTTGTTAGCAAAATAAGATAACTCCATTTGTGCAGTGTTTCCCCTACCCTCCAATAAAGCAAGAAGTATTGCAAACTAGTTGTATATTTTGTGCATGTTTCCTTTGAGTCACAAATGCTAAAATATTTTTTTCCAAATTGTTTGGGTTTTGTTTCGTGTAATTTTTGAAAAAAAAAGCTATAACTGCATCTCCCACGGTTTTGTCACAGTGGCTAAATCAGCCTGCAGCTGTTTTTGTAGTCGTTTAAGTATGCTATTTAGTATGAATAATATGTTGGTTGGACTTATATTATATATATATATATATATATATATATATATATAAAATATAGCAAACTCGTGCTTTGATTGTGTTCTTTAGTGAGTCACTGAATGCAATTTGGAACAAGGAGAAAGGTGTTATAGAACAACTTGTATGCCAGAGGAAATAATATGCCAGAATAAATAAATAAATGTCAGAAAATGGCATTTTTTGTTTACTCATGTCAAAGTGTACAAGTGTAAAGGTTATATTGGTACGGCTGTGTGGATAAAAGTGTAAATGACTTTGACTTACAAACTGTAAGATTACATGTGTAATCAAGGCTCTATGACTGAGTGGAGGACCAATATACCAATTTCCTACAGAGTTTTTCCCCTCATGTGATTGTTTTCATGCTGTGGACCAATGACTTTACCTTGTGACTATGATAATGACCTATGACCATATGAAAACCTATAAAAGTCTTTAAAAATCATGTCATCCATTGCACATTCCTGTCAGCCCAAAGGTGTCTTGAAGGTGAGACACCTGAGGTAAAGTTGCACTCATGTCTTTTATGTGTGATATTTAGGATTGGGTGATGATTTTTTAAGTTGCTGAGTTGGTGGATTATTAGATTTTTCCCCATGTGTGCATCCTTTTCATTAATTAAGTTATAAGTTATGGCGCTTATATGGATATGAATGTTAATTCATAAACATTAATTAAAGTATTTTTTACTGTATCAATAAGCATGAAGTTCTTTTTCCACTTGTTACTAGTGATGGGTCGTTCGCAAAGCATCGCAAAACCTCTGTAGGTTATGTACAGGAAAGAGAAATGAGTAGTTACCTTTAAGTCTTTTGTTCCGAGTCGTTTGTTCTTTTGTCACGTGACTCCCATAGACGCTATGCAGTGCAATAGATTTAAAAGAACGAATGACTCGGACTAGAAGATATGAGGGGTGAGCCGCTCATTCTGTTTATCATAATATGTCCTTAGCTGCATTGTAATATTTTCATTATTGGAACTATAGCCAAAATTTGTGTACGTAGACGTGTTGGGGGTCTGTTTATTGAAAATGTAACATTTTATTTTATTTCTGAACAAAAGGGCGTAATGAACTAAACGACTCAAAAAAAGATTCGTTCATTTTGATGAACGAGATTCAAAGAACCTAGTTACTAAAATGATTCAGACTTCCCATCCCAAACATCAACTACATTTCCCGTCACGGGATGCAGGCTGTGTTTATGCTAATGAAACTAACAGTATGAAAAGATGATGTCAAAGCAGACATGTGTACTTTGTTCTGCCATGTGGAAATATGCATACGTTTTCTCTATGGTCACAAAACCATCATGTTTGTACAATATTTGCAATATATATGGCATGTATAGCATATGGAATGACAGTATTCATTTTTGAGCAGATCTTTTTTTGTTTTAAAAGACCTGACCTGTGCATTTTTCTTATTTCCCAGCAGTCCTTTCAAACCACTTAACACATTTTTTTATCAGGAAGACCCCTGTGTGTGATGATGTCAAAGAAGAACCCAAATACTGTTCTCTGCAGTTCCATCACCACATTCTCCTTTCAGTATTCATTGATTTGGGAGCAGCTGGATACTTCATAGACTCCAATACTGCTCATCAGCTCAACATTCCCATGCAGCCCTTGAAAAATGCATCTGTGTCGTGTGTGCAAGCTCTGGGTGGTAAAACTGCTCAGCAAGGGAATCATCAATTACCAAATAAGATACTCTCTGCATAGATAAAAGGACCATGCATAGTGAAGCGCCCCCCGCCCCCCCATCACAGAAACTTCCATCATCCTTATTGTACTGGGGGTTGCCATGGCTACAAACACACAATCCAAGAATCTTCTGGTCTGCTCATGAAATTACAGCCTGGTCCTGCTATAACACAACACATGCATTTCATCGTGTTATAACAATTTCAACATCTGCTGAAAGCCTTGAAATGGAGGTGTCAGTTAACATCAAAGCCTGTTATGAGGAGTTTTGGGAGGTATTCAGTAAGGCATGAGTTCTGCTCCTCATAGATCTTGTCACTGTGCCATTAAGTTACTCTCTCCCACCTTCCCTCTGTCAAACGTTTATCCCTTGAAAGCAAAACTGTCGAAGAATACATGACCAAAGCACTGTAACAAGGATCAAGCTATAAATTTGTTATTGCCCATATACAGTACATGACAGCTTCATATATTCCAACTCTCTACACAACTGTGACCATTATATAATGTAAGCTTTGCAAGGTAGTAACTTGTTTATCAAAGGAGAAGGTGAGTCCATCTTAGGATCATATCAGAGAAGGGATTGGCTTGGATGCTGCACAAGTCCGTGCTGTAACAAAATAGGCAGAACCGCAGAATATAAAGGATCTGTAATTCATCGAATGAATCTGTATTCATCAAAGCCTGTGAACAAAGAAATGTTGTTCCATAGCTACACCCATTACATCACTAATAAAATTGTGTATTTAAGAAAATAAAATTGGGATAAGCTAGCCTTTGCCACTAGGGGAAAAAAAGATCATAATTCCAAAATATCCTAGCCAAAACACATTCTTTATAGGCAAAGCATGTACCTCATATGGTGTGGGGTCTTTTTGGTTGCAACCAGTTTTGAGTTTGAAGATATACTTCCTTTGCTAATTCACATTACAAGCATAGCTATCATTCATGGAGAAGCTGAGAGTCTTAGTCATTCATAGGTCAGGAATCTAGTCAGGAAATTAGATGAAATCAAGAAATGAGAAGAACGTAGAAATGATCTGAGGCACGATATGAAGCTTATGAAAGCACCCTGTATGCCAGGCAGCTCATACCCTTTTAATGCGGACTAGGCTATCAACCAACCTTATTCTCCTGAAATGCCATTCCCACTGTTGCACTGGCAGGAGATGAGTCACTTTCATGTAAGCCTTGAAGGGAGTCTACATAAGCTTAGAACAATCAGTCCAACAGCACAAGGAATTCACCAGATATTGCTTTGAGGCATACAGGGCATATGAACCAGTGGACCATTAATGCCTTAATGAGGTAACAGGCACATTTATGAAAAATCTTATGCAGATGATCCATAACATATGACTGTGGAACCACATGATTGAATGAAACAAAATAAGAAAGAAACAATCAAAAAAAAAAAAAGAATTTTAATAGCTTGCTAATTAGAATTTAATAATAATAATAATAATAATAATAATAATAATAATAATAATAATAATAGTATTAATATATTATTATTTTAAAATATAATAAAAAAGTATATAATAATAATAGTATACTATTATAATTATTATAAAATTCTAATTAGCAAGCTTTTAAAACCCTTTTTCTTTCATTTTTATTTGTATTTTTAAAATATTAATTCATTATATAATTTTAGAAAGTTGAAAGCCTGCTGATTAAACATTTAAGAATTTTCTTGAAATTTAGGACTTTGTTAATTAACAATTAATCACTGACACAATTTTTTTTTTAGAACATCAGCCCACAGGATAGTAAACCCGTTTATTCTCACCTTGTAAAGGTTTTCTTCTGTAATTTTTTCTGTTATCAGATCTCAAAATTTTAATTTCCTGACTGGCACAGATTAAATTGCAAATGCTGAAAAGCATTTCTGACCCATGGTTGCTTTTTTTTTGTATATAAAATTTCTCTCTCTCTCTCTCTCTCTCTCTCTCTCTCTCTGTCATTTCTCTTTGTAATGTGACACAGATAATTTCATAAAAACCCTTTGCGCAACAAACACAGAGAAATTGGTATGCCGCTGGCTGTCTGCAGTCTGTAGCTTGAAAAATATAAGATTTGCAGCATCTTTTCTTTTTCTTTTCTCCTAAAACCTCAAACTGAAGCAACTCATGTATGAAGAACTTGTTTAGATCCTATAGATATTAAGCTAAGAACCCATCTGCTTGTTTGTTGATATCTAGCGTATCATTACGGTTTTTTACCAAAGCACATGAAAGAGCCCATTTACAGCTCTGCGTGCACCGAGGCATCTGTTCAGACCCAAGAGTAAGACGTCAGTAATAACAGCTTACATCTCAACTGTGTCTGTGAGCACAAAATCTCAGCATCAGTCTTTTCCCTTTTGTGAGCATATCTCATTCCAGGCGCTACATAGCAAGGGCGGGTGGTTCAACCTGCCTCAAAATGACATTTTATGGAATTGCAGAAATTTCTTCCGTAGCCCACAAACTGATCGATCCATGAGCCTGCTCCGTAGGATGCTCTTTCCAAAATTATGAAAGTTTTTAAAGTTTGGAACTAATTTCGACTGCTTCGCACCGATTGTCCTTCACCTCACCACTTTCTAATGCCATCATCTCAAAAAGCTCATCATCTATCACTTCACAAAGATTATCACCAAGTACTGCTTGCATTGACCATCTAGTGGTTGAGAGGTTTGAGTCAGACTAATGGCACTGCTTTTGAATATCTTTTTCAATTGGTGAGCGATGGACAAAGAGCAAAATGTGTCAAGTGTTTGCAATAAAAGAAAAAAAAAAATAGGCTTGCTCAGTACGGATGCTTTCAGTTGCATTTGCACTCACCAGATTTAGTAAATGCAGGTGGATGTAGGACGTGAATAAAAAGATTTTTGGCATTATAAGCCTGATTAATTAAGCACTCATTTCATGTTTACTACATCTCCATGCATCCAAGTCACAATTAAATTAATGCAGGAGGAAAGTGTTTCTGCCATCTTGCATAATGTGATTAAGATGCAGCTTTTTGTTTTTAGAAAATAAAAATTGCATGATATCATGACATACTGTATACGAACGTAAAGATTCACAAGCCCTACCAAATAAACTGCTGATTTACTCCTTCATTCACTCATCATTCTTTTTTTTCCAAAATGAAAATTTGCAACGATACAAGTGCTAGACAACTATAGTGAGTAGCAGCAGTCAAAAAACCTTTTTTTGTTCAATGAAAAAGGGCAGACTGGTCTGTAATTTTCCTAAGAAAAGGTAGATAAATGCAGACCTGCCCTATCCAGAAAGAAATAAATGAAAAGAAGAGCATGTCCAAATGATGAAAATACTCCAGGTCCACATGGAAATTTAATCCTGTCTGAACAGGGCTATAGAGGGATCGCAGCCTTTTAATCATCCTTTATATATTTGATGCATTGTCGCAAAACTGTTTATGACAATCGTTGATCTCATAGTCAGAAGCACTGAACATTTTCAGTACAGCAGTGCCAGATTCGATAGTATCTGTTTAGTGTATGTAGATTCTCTTTCACAAGTTAGAAAAAAAGAAAGCAACTGATCTGATGCAACATGTCATGGGTAAATAACAGATACTCCGCAAGCTGTAGTTTAGATTATTTTTTATTTCCTGATTCAGTGCATCAGTTAATTTTTGATAAAGAGTCAAGTTCAGAATCGTATAATACGGTTAATTCTATAATGACTACTCATAAGGGATTTATGTGGACACTAAATGTCATTGAAAAGGTAACCGTAAAGGAAAGCTTATTTTCAGCAATGGTGTTTAGACAGCATCTGCCTGATTTTGAATGCGTGTAAATGCCTAGCTGGTGCTGGAGTGTATTTGTAGTGCTTACAACACTCATGCTTCTCTCAAGGTTCTTTGTATTGATTATGTAGATTAAGTAAGAATTCTGAATCCTTTATTCAAATCCTGTAGAGCTTGGTGCATTAAGTTGATGTTCACTTTAACCATTGGTAAGTTTATAATAAATCAAGCTTGCATGTGCAAGTAACAGGTACAGCCACATTGTATTTAGACAAACAAATGGAACCATGCAGACAATTTTGAAAACTGTCCCTGTGTGTAGGCTCTTTGTCTGATATGATTTTTCTCTCTTGCTGGAACCTGATGCCATTGCTGTTCCTTATACAGTACATATATCTTAATTAATGGGAGAGGTTCAACCTTCAAAAGACCAGGCGGCAAAGGGAAGAACATCAATGGCAACCGTGCTGTTGTCATTGTCCCTTGACAGCATGGTCAAAATGTCACTGCGTGTGCTACTACTGGTCAGCGTGGGGTCATACATCATGTACATGCTACATCCTGGTCCCTATAATACTCCCAAGTTCATTAACATTACCTAGACAAACTCATAAATATCCTCATCTCCCACAGGATGAGAACCCAATGCAGCCCACCTACTATGTCATTTGGGATGATGTAAGTTTCCACCACTGCTTTGCCAACAACGCACATTTTGTATTGTTGTACCTTCCAGCATATACTGTACCCCATTTCCAAATCCAACAGACAAACTCCTTTCAGCATGGTGGCGGAAAGGGCACGAATGCAGACCTCATGAGCGTGTGGCATTACTCCAGGCAATGCACGCAGATAAATGCCAATTGATGGAGTCGCCATGCCAGGTGTGCTGTAATTTCCCATGCTGCTGGGCCAAGGGGATCAGAGGCCGTTCGACTGAACACTTTGTATTGCTGTAATGAATAAATATTTGTTTTGTACCTTTTTGCATCTATGCATTGATTTTCTTCCACAGTGTTTCTCACTACACTTACACTATCAGTCAAAAGTTTGGAAACACCAGCTAATTCCATAGTCTTTTCTGATTTTTATTTCTTTCTACATTGTAAAGCAATGCTGAAGGCGCAGAAAACATCCAGTAATCTCCTTAGAACAGGTGATGTTGAGATATTTGTGCTACTTATGATCTGTAACGCCTTCATAACGGCTCTAATCTGAGGTGCTGTTTGTTAACTGGTGATTTTTGAGGCTGGTAACTCTAAATGAACTTTTCCTCTGGAGCAGAGGTAAGTTTTGGGATTGCTTTTTTGGAGAAGCTCTTCATGAGAGCCAGTTTTATCCTGGTGATTGATGGGTTTTACAAATGCACTTGACAACACTGTTATTGCAAGAACTATTCCAGAACAGCTGACTGTTGTGTCCTAAAATAACAACTGACTGTTGTTACTTTATTACCCAATTCCATATTCGTTATTTCATAGTTAAAAAAAAAAATCCAATGTAGAAAATAAATCCAAACTTGCATTTGATTGCGTAATATAACTTCATGAAACCAAAAAATTAAGGATTTTTGAGTGTTTTGAATTTATCACACCAGTGTTTATTTGATGTTCTGTAATAGATAGCATATGATAGGTGTGTATATAGTTTTGGTGGAAGGAATCAGTTTTGAGAAAAGCGAATGTAGTTTTAAGTGCTGTGTTTCATTTTTATGGTTAGATGTTTGAGGAATTGAGACAATTTCTGGAAATGATATTATAATAATTAATGCTTAAACTTTTTTTTTTTTTTTTTGGATTTTTTCCCGATTTTCTCCCTAATTTAGTCGTATCCAATTCCTCCCCGTCACTAGCCCCTCCCCATGGGGCTCCCACATTAAGGCTACTACTACCACTCAGTCGGGAGGGCCGAAGACTATCACGTGTTTCCTCCGAACCATG
>JAOVVA010000002.1:9410855-9423707 GCA_028565275.1 Leiocassis micropogon | reverse complement strand
CAAAACTTCATACAAAAAGTATTTGAAGATGAATGTCGTGAATGCAGAGAGGTGGCGAAATAGAAACATTTTTTTTCCGACTAAGTAATCTGATTAAATGAGAGACATTGCATGAATGATGATAATAAAGCATAACAGCACTGGGACGTTTAACTTATATGTATCACTCCGCGTCACAGGAGTTTAATAATCATGGTTGTTCCCATTTGTGTAAGGAGGTCAGTATGGTCCACTAAAGAGAGGGCAGCTACTTAAAAAAAAAAAACATATCTGCCAAAACGTACATTCGCGCAAGCACTTTCATCAAGAAAACACATCTGATAACGTTATGTCATCTTAAACAACACTTTGTCTCCTTCGTAAATGCTTCTATATCATTCTGAACGTAATCTGAACATGTATGTTTTTCTGTTCATGGTTAATGTGAGCTCCAAAGCTACATACAAAGGCTGAACCCCAAATGTGTGTGTGTGTGTGTGTGTGTGTGTGTGTGTGTGTGTGCACTAGCATACTTTCCATACTTTTCCGGAAATATAAAGTAATTCTTGTAAATTTCTCAGGACTGTCCATGGTTCATTGTCCTCAACTTACCTCTGTTGCAGAGGTAAAAATTTAAAACTACTTTCACCCCTATCAGTTACACCAACTGTGAGTTCCGTCAGTCGTGGAAGGATAAATGTTAGCGGAGCTATATATAACAAATTATATTCTGATGATAATACTGTAAATGGTGTTTGCGCGGAATGAAGGTGTGAGATCGCGTTTATTCAGTAGATTTCAATTGTACACTCATAAGCGTGTATTAAAAATGTACAGTGCCATCTGTTGAATTTTAAGATGAACTGATGATTTTTCCAAGTTCAATTTTTTTAATGATATAAGGGCGTTTTTCATTTAAATTTCAAAGTAGCATATCTTCTCTTCCCCTGGGCCGATTGCGATGAAAAAAAGCCTGTATGTTACCTCAAGCTCGGCCAATACACCTGTGAAAAATCCATTGAAATCTATTCAGTAGTATTTATGTGATGCGTGCACAAACAAACAGACAGCCAAAAATTCACAAAACCATCTTCATGCGTTCTATTACCCATCTTACGTCCCCAAAATTATTTTTTTGCAAATATCTTTAAATGTACAGACATGCCAACTTTACAGTTTTATTATATGTATAGAAGATATAAAATTTGAGGTTTATGACAAAATTAAAATGAAAAGGCATTGTCTGTGATTTCAATTTTGGTTTATATCAAGTTCTGGTCCAAAATCATGCTTGTAATTATGGTCTCATAATGGGTTAGTTGTCAGATGAGCTAATCAGTTTTATCTTTCTGGGCTATGTAGGACTTATCAATCACACACATTAGTACAAAATATTGCATAACACATAAATAACTCAAAACACAAGTAGTAGAAACACAGATTCAGTAGGGAGGTATGATTAAAGCAATGGCTGTTATAACAGCAGAGTGATACTCTTCTGACCATATTGTCCTTTCTGGGGTGAAAGCAGTGTTTGTGTCTCTTTGAAACAAAAAAGCATTATATAGATATGATGACCTTTAGCTGAAGCCCACTTTCAAGGCAGATTGATTCTTGGGTGTGAATTGCTTTCTGATTCCACATGGATAGGCCAAGACCTATTCTTCGGTATTGTGTAATTTTCCATTCTAGCTTTCACAAAACAAGATGAAGTGAAGTTTAAAATCGATTTATTTTACTATATGTCAATATGAATACAATATAAACAGTGGCAGTGATGTATTTATACCTAATGGCTTAGCTCAAGAGAGCAATAGCAAATAATACTATAATAAACAGATACTAAATGACTCCTATATACAGGAAATATATAATTTTAACACATGAAATATTTTACAGCACCGTTTTTTTTTTTCTTAATCAAATGCCTATAAGAATTTGGGGTAAATACTGAAGATTGTATATATATACAGTAATAGGGAATAAAACATTTAAAATAATCTAAAAAAAAAAAACATTAATAAAATAATAAATAGCTTATATTAATAGCAATTAATATCAGGCGTTAAAATATATATATATATATATATATAGTAATACTGATGACGCACAACTACAACAAGCCAAGAATGGCATTTAATTGTTTTCACAGTGTATTTGTGATTTGTCCTTTTCATCAAAAAAAGGTCATATTCTTGTTACGTCAGAGGCTTGCATGAGATATTTTTAATGCCAAGAACCGTGGGATTCGTCCCAACCGCCTGAACAATTTGTTCACTCACCACTTCCTCTGTGCCACAAACACTATGTCCAATCACTTCAAAGAGTGTGAACTAATTACCATAATTCTTTCCCCCCCCCATGAAACAGCCACAAGACAGACTCTAGACTAAAGAAGTAAGGTTGCTGCATGGAGGTCTTTCAGTCATTTTTGTACAGTATTGTAGTGTAAATAAGTATGTAACTATTATTTCTAAAGCACATTTATAACAACAACTGTAACTGTCAAGTCACTCCTGGCATCTAGGGAGAGACAGTCATATACCGTACGCTCACTATTCCCCTTGTTACAGACTTGTTACCTGTACACGTGGTAGTTTATACAAACACCTAATCAGCCAATCATGTAGCAGCAGCACAATGCATAAAATCACATAAACTAGACTGAAGACTGGAATCAGACTGGTTTTGTTTTTTTCTACTGTGAAGTCAACTAGGCTTATAATAACCTCAGACTCCTGATCTTGACTGACAAGACTGGAATCTGATGAGGCCGTCTGCTGTGGTAGCCGATATACCTCAGGGTTTAATGTTTGCACACGCTGAGATGCTTTTCTGCCAACCGCAGTTGCAAAGGATCATTACCAGTCAATAATTTGGACCTCCCTCAAATTCAATGTTTTTTCTTTAGTGATTTTTTTTTACATTGTAGATCAATACTGGAGATTTCAAAACTATGAAATGATGCATATAGAATTAGGTAATTAAGTAGCAACAACAACAACAATGACAGTTAGTTGTTATTTTAAGACATGGAGATCAGCCTTTCTGGAATAGTTCTTGCAAGAACAGTATTGTCAAGTGCATTTGCAAAACCCATCAAGCACCATAATGAAACTCGCTCTTATGAAGACCATCTCAGGAAAGAAAGATAAAACTTACCTAAAGTCCATTTGAGTTACCAGCCTCAAAAATCAGCACCTCAGATTAGAGCTCATAAGATCATAAGATCCTGACACCAATATCTCAATATCAACTGTTCAAAGGAGATTATTGCATATATTGGGCACCTTCAGCATTGTTTAACAATGTAAAAAGAAATAATAATCAGGAAAGACCATGAACTTAGAAGGCATGTCCAAACTTTTGACTGGTATTATGTGTTTATATGACCATATATTAATATCATAGAAAAGTTTTTGTAATTTTTTCACAATTTAATTCATGATTCCTGCACATTTCTGGATTGTAAATCCTTTTTTGATTGAACTGCAATTTCCCTTGAAATATTCTATTTTGCCATTTTGCATACGGCATTTTTTTTATTTTTATGAGCTGTAAGCTGTAATCATTGAAATGAAAACAAAAAAGGCTGGATTTATATATTTATAATTTAAGTTACATTTTTTAATTAAATTACAAAAAACAAAAAAACTTGACATGAAATTTGCCCCACTAATTTTGTTATATATCCTTGTGCAATCCTCATATGTGGACAGTTAGGTAAAATTATTTTGCCAAACCTCTTACTGTTTAAATTGAATTATACTGTTTAAATACTTTTAATTGAGTTCATTAATATTAGGTTCTAATACCAGGAGGATAATACCTTGTCAAGTGATAAAAGCTGTACACATTCTCCTTGAATCTAAAGCTATCGATTAAAGCATCCTTGTTAACTGTTAGCAAATCTAGTTATGTCTTTGTTTCTTTTTCCTTAGTACGGCTAAAACACAGTATTGGTGTTGATGTTATTTTTAATATAATCATATAATCCAGAAAATGTGTGTGCCATAGAAGCTACTTCTGAAGTTTATGCAACATGGAGGTGACCAATATTACTTCCCTAAAAATTTCAAGTAACTTTAGCCGTTTTGGAGAGATGATTTTATATGTGCCCCAAAGTGGCCATTTTTCAGCCATGTCTCGCTTCAAAAATGCAATCATTCATATTTCCTTGAGTATTTAAAATTGGTGTAAGCTTCTAGAAGCATATGACCTGTAAAAATTGTTGCTTGAATTAAAGCCTTTCACGCAAAATTAAGAATTCTTTCCATAACCACGTCAAATTCATGTTGCAATACAGTATCTTAACAATTTAGCATTTTAGAATAATACACCTTAGGTTTTCATCTTTTCAGGTGAAATCAAATTTGGCCAAGTTTCATCTTAATGACAATTAAGATCAATAAAGATTTTAATTTTTTTAGCACCAATACTGTGTTTTGGCCGACAGCAAGAACAAAAATCTTATTTACTTGTAGAAAAAGCTCTGCTACTGTGTTTAAATTTTAGAAATGTATCCTGCTGGGAACTAGAAACAGTATCTACCAGAAAGCATTACACTCTTCTATTCTGTTCCCTTTAATGTAGCAATTTGATTCCAACAAGCAACAAGCAACAAGCCAAGAATGGCACATAATTGTTTTCTCAGTGTACTTGTGATTTGTTCATTAGGAAAAAAAAAAAAAAAAGCAACAACATTAGTCATATTCTTGTTATGTTGCAGGCTAAGATATTTTAATGCTGAGGACAGTGTGATTCGTCCCAAACAGCCAAAGAGATTTATTCCTTCACCACTTTCTCTGTGCCACCAACACCATGCCCAATCACTTCAAAAAGAGTGCGAACTAATTACCATAATTTACAAGAAACAAGCCTTTTGATTGCTCCACTAGGCTTGTGTAACAGCCTCCACTCCATAATTTAATATGAACTCATTCATTTTTTCCTGTTAAGAATGGTATCTTTGGTTATTGCAGGATGTATCTTTCATTTATTGTAGCAATATCTTTCATATCTTTCAGGACTGAAGTAGACGCTATTATCTCGTAATGAAAATTATGATGGAAAAGGAATAATTTAAAGCCTTTGAGGCCATGATTATCCGGTCCCATTGACATTTCATTTTGGACTTCATCATCCTGGATATTTTGCCCTACCTGAAATCTCATCCGTTCAAGGAAGCCCGCTGTTCAACAATCTGAAATGCAGTTATGGAGAAGTGGAATTTTAAACGAGACTGATTTTAAACAAGGTCTCTAAAATTCCCCTCTCCGAAATCCACAGGTGTTACGCTAAAACTGCACCCAACCACTGGGTCGGCATTTCTAATGCACAAAGAGAAACCAGCTAAATGAATTAAGCAATTCTATCATGTTTCTTAAATTATACTGTACAAATAAAGAGCATTTGGTGTAGTGATTAAGCAAACATTGCAGTATGCCGCGATAAGGAAATACACTGTGAATGATAAGCACAAGGACTTTTTCCATCAACATGCAACATGAATGTTAGTACAACCTACCATGGTTGATTTTTTATTTTATTTTTTTACTTGCCCTTTTTATAGAATAAATATACCAGGTAAAATGAAAAGGGCTATGGAAAGGGCTTAGGCACAAGTAAAGACATGCTGTGAAGCAAAGATAATGGAATGAAACATTCTCTACACACACACACAAAGACTACAAAGTGCAGTAAAAAGCCATAAAATAAAGTCAATATATGGTGTAAAAACACTTGGCTTCAGCATAACTTTTAAGTATACAATTTGCCACAGTCTTCTAATGACACCCACACTTACAGTACTTCTTTTTCTTTTTGCAAGTTAAATCTGACAGCCTCCATCATGTCATTTGTCTGAAAATAGGTCTATTCTCACTAATAATATTAATAATATTACTGGTGCAATAATGTGGATGAAAAGTTGTATTACAAAAAGAATAATGTGTCTGAAATGTTTCGACACTTCTCGTAAACCACTAAAGGCTAATAGAGATATACTGTATGCAACTTAATATTTTTATTATTAGATCACATCATGTAGTGATACAGCACTGAGCGAAGGTCTTGAGCCACCCGTCATTCCTTCATATTTTGCCTACAAAGAGCCAGACTTTGTTGTATTTTTAATGTACAGCCGTGGCCAAAAGGTGTGAGAATTAAACAAATATTAATTTTCACACACAAGTCTGCTGCTACAGTGTTTTTAGAACTTTTTGTCAGATGTTACTATGGTATACTTAAGTATAATACGAGTGTCAAAGCATTTTACTAACAATTACATCAAGTTTATGCAAAGAGTCAATATTTGCAGTGTTTACCCTCCTCTTTCAAGACCTCTGCATTTTGCCCTGGCATGCTCCCAATCACCTCCTGGGCCCCATCCTGACCGTTGGCAGCCCATTCTTGCATAATCAATACTTTCTGTTTCTCAAAATTTCTGAGTTTTTGTTTGTTCACCGCCTCTTGAAGGATGACCACAAGTTCTTGATGGGATTAAGGTCTGGAGAGTTTCCAGCCATGGAGCCAAAATTTCGATGTTTTGTTCTCCAAACCACTTAGTTATCACTTTTGCCTTATGGCAAGGTGCTCCATCATGCTGTAAAAGGCATTGTTCATCACCAAACTGTTCTTGGATGGTTAAGAGAAGTTGCTCTCTGAGGATGTTTTTGTACCGTTCTTTATTCATGGCTGTGTTCCCACTCCCTTGGCTTAAAAGCAATCCCACACACGACTGGCCCCAGGATGCTTTACTGTTGGCATGGCATAGGACTGATTGTACTACTGTAGCACTCATCTTTTCTTCTCCGGACAAGCTTTTTTCCGGATGCCACAAACAATCAGAAAGGGGATTCATCAGAGAAAATGACTTTACCCCCAGTCCTCAGCAGTCCAATCTCTGTACCTTTTGCAAAATATCAGTCTGTTCCTTATGTTTTTCCTGGCTTCTATGCTGCCCGTCTTGACACTAGGACATCCTCCAAAACTCTTCGTCCCATTGCGCATGTTGCCATTCCTGAGCAAGAATCAACTTTAGGAGATGGTCCTGGAGCTTGCTGAACTTTCTTGGGCACCCTGAAGCCTTCTGAACAACAACTGAAACTCTCTCCCTGAAGTTCTTGATGATCTGATAAATGGTTAATTTAGGTAAAATCTTACTAGCAGCAATATCTTTGTCCATTTTTGTGCAAAGCAAAGCACATATTTTTCTTTGCAGGTAACCATGGTTAACAGAGAAAGAACAATGATTTTAAAAGCTCCCAGTCTGTTATTGTACAGTATCTCGATCAGCATGACAGAGTGTTCTCCACCCTCGTCCTTGTCAACACTCTCACCTGTCTTAACAAGAGAATCACTGACATGATGTCAGCTGGTACTTTTATGGCAGGGATGAAATGCAGTGGAATTTTTTTTTTCTTTTTTGGGGGGGGGCTGTGTTTTTTAAGGTCATTTTCATGACAAAGAGGGACTTTGCAATTAATTGCAATTCATCTGATCACTCTTCATAACATTCTGGAGCATATGCAGCAGCCTTTAAAAAAATTATATTTGTGTAATTCTCAAAACTTTTGGTGAGCAATAGTTCTCCAGTCGTCTTGAAGGATTTTTTGTCTCTCATTTTTAGCAAGTTTTTTGCTCTCATTTTCAGTTCAGTCCCTGTACCTGAACACTTTCAGAGGAATGTTTTTTGTTTGTTAAGCCACACAGTGTCCTATGAATCATTCAAGCATAAAACATGTAACGAGTTACATTTACTCTGTTACATTTACTTAAGTAACCTTTTGAAAAAAAAAATAGTTTTACTGCACTATACTTTTTACTTTAACTTGAGTAGATTTGTGAAGAAGAAACGTTACTCTTACTCCGCTACATCCGGCTACTCTCAACTCGTTACTTTTCTAACCGCTTATTCTATAGATTAGATATTCTTTGTTTTCGCCAGAGAAATGCAGCCGGTGGATCTATCACATGACTGTGGTTCACCAATCAGACGTAGCAACAATATCCACATGTGGTCAAATGACCAAAACAGAAACGCTGCATATAGCCGGCAAAAAAAATTCAGCTATGGAAACATGTTATGGTTAGTTTAGCTGTTTTATTTAATGTTGCAATGTTAAAATATATAATTAGCAAATAAGCAAGAGGCTAAAAATATATATTTTTTTCTCACATCATTGTACTCGTTCAAATGTTATTTTCTGTCTGCTGAGCCATTTGGAGGGCAACTGAATATACATTATAACATACACAGGAAATCGTTTACACTGTTCAAACATACTGTATGTTACCTACAGTGGGTATTTGTTTCAAAAGCTTTATGTTGTGAAAAAAATGAGATTAGGAAATTTGTGTTTCTTATTCTTTAATTTGCTTTTTTGTAAAGATATGAATTTTATTTGATTATTTTATTGATTTATTTCATTAATTTTAATATTTGGAAGTGTCAGAATTTGTACATTATTTAATCATTTCGTCTGGCTGCTTAAATAATAAATTTTTTTTATTGGACATTATGACTGAAACAGTTACTCAGTACAGTGGAACCTTGGATTACGGGCTCGTATTTTAAAACACTTGTAAATCAAAGCAAAATTTTGGGAGTAAAGGCGAGAGTGTGTGTGTGAAGGGGCACGGTGTCAAATTACGCGTGTGCGCACACATAACAACAGAGAGGGAGAAAATGAATATTTAACCTCTCTAATGAGACTTTCTTTTGCTTTACACGCGTACACACACGTGTGTTATAAGAAACAGGTCACGCGCGCTGTGCTGTACACACGCGCTTACAAACACAAAATAAAAGATGTTCTATACACACACACACGTGGTCACAGTGTTATAGTAAACAGTACACGCGTGCACGAATGTTGATTATACCAGTAAGAGACGAGCACTAAGACCCAGCAGGGGAGTCGATTACCCACAATTCCGCAGGGCAAGAGAGAGAAAAAACATTGGCTCAGTTGTGTTCACATGACGCTCGGCATCAAAACAAGAAGCGCATGCGTGATACATGATACTCTGTACTCGTAAACCAAGACTTTTGACAAGTCAAAATTTATTAAAAATCTTTGCTCGTCTTGCGGAACACTCACAAACCGCGTTACTCGCAATCCGAGATTTTACTGTACTTGAGTACCTTTTCACTGAATACTTTTTTACTCTTACTTGAGTAATATTTTGGATGACTACTTTTTACTTCTACTTGAATAATATTATTTCGAAGTACAGCTACTTTTACTTGAGTAAAATTTTTGGCTACTCTACCCACCTCTGATACTGGAGATGCTGTATGGTTGGAACAGACGAGAGGGGAAATGAGGTTGCCGCTGAGGTTGTTGCATAAACAACCAATTTTTAAATTGTATCTTTGGGCACTTTGCAGCCTGTCAAAGTACCATATTTGTTTCCATTTCTTTAATTTAGTCTACATAATTTTATTTCATTTAATATGAAGGAATATGGGCTGGTTCAAGACTTTTGCACAGTACTGTATATTAAAATATTATGACTATATTATGACTACTAGATATGCCCACGACTGTTCGCGTGGAATTTAATTGCACACTCATACTGTAAGCGAGTTTTCATGTGTTGCCGTGAAGTGTATGGAATGATGGTGTGAGATCGTGTTTATTAAGCAGATTATAATTGTACACTGATAAGTGTGTATTAAGAAATGTACAGCGCCATCTGTTGAATTTTGAGATGAAATAAGGATTTTTTTCATGGTCAATTTTTTATCATATACAGGTAAGGGTGTTTTCTATTTAAATTAGGGCGTTTTCTATTTAAATTAGCATATCTTCTCTTCGCATGGGCCGATAACGATGGAACAAAGCTTATATGTTACCTCAAGCTCGGCCAAATACACCTGTGTGTGGAAAACCTATTAAAATTCGTTCAGTAGTTTTTACGTGATGCGTGCAAAAACAAATAGACAAACATTTTAAAAGCCATCTTGATATGATTTATTACTCATTTACATCCTCCCAAATTATATATATATATTTTTACAAATATCTTCAATGTACAGACGTTTTAACGTTACAATTTTATTATATGTATAGAAACTGTACATGCCTTAATCCATGATGTTTTTTCTGCTATTACAGTACATGATTTCAGTCCATTTGCAGAGAGAAACTGGAGAATGTCCACCAAATCCGGATGTGCCAAATTAAATGGAAAGCTACAACAACGTTTATTTGCCTACATCATATCACAAAATGAAAAATAACTGAGCTTGAGAGATTACTCTCTGAATGTACTGTAGGTTAAAGGAATACAGTATTACAGGAATGTTGATTGAGTTTTATAAGGGGATAAAATCCAGTCATCTGCAGTGGATTACTGACATGGATGACTCCATGTCCGACTTGCTGAGCAATAATCAAATAAAAGACCATAAACCCTAATGAAGCGAGAAACAAAAACAGAAACACACTGTGTATTTCTTATCATCATCAAGCACACCGTAGTGTACTCAAACTGTTTCCATGGCATTTAAATCCCTTTTAGTTGATTGAGTGGGGGGGAAAAAAACTTCATAAATATTCATGAGTTATCTGATTAATCAGGATGCCTGTTGCGGCCTTGAGAGTAGAGTTTTGGCTCAGCTAAAACCTTGAAATTACACCAATTTATGTGAAAATTAATGAGAAAAAGAAGCGAAATGCGAATTGCACCACCAGTCAGGTCTTGAAATGCATTGAAAGAGCAAAGGAAGTTTATTTTAGAGTAGTTTCTCTCATAATTCATTCTGCCCTCAGACTACCAAATGCAATTCAAACTTATCTCTGGTGTAATGGTGTAACAGTGGGACCTCCAGGTTCCACTTTTTCTACATCTTTATACATACAAAACAGCTTTGATGATGTCTCTCAGAAGATCGAACATCGTGTTAAGAAACATGTCCTAGTGAAAGTTCAGCGCCTTAGAAAATATTGAGAAAAGCTTGCAAAGTGTTCCACTGAAATCCATTCACACATTATTACGGTCATATGTAAGTACCGTATTCACCAAGCTAACAAATAGATGTTTATACAAGCAATTTGGGGTTTGCTTTGGAGTGTGTGTCTCCCATTTGGGTTTTTAAAAATAATTAGCAAAAGGACAGCGAAATGTGTCCTTCACCTGGTTGTTTCGTGCATCTTCTGTATCAGGATTAGATCTGAATGCAAGATCATCCACATCAAAGCCGAGCTGCATTCATAACAGATGTAAATCTGATGTTGCGCAACACACTTAAGGAGGTGGTCTAAGAGACACTTATGCCAAGCGTAAATGCATCTGTTTATTTTTCTCTCCAAGACATGGTTGGTAACCAAAGAGTAACTGAAATGATCAGGTACAGTATAAACAACTATGCAGGGCATCTTTGATCTCCATGACCTCTGAATACATTTAATGCATTTCCAGACGTACCTGACTGATGGTGCAATTCACATTTTTCTTCATTTTCTCATTCATTTAAATTCTATAACAGCATGGCAGTATACCATAATGACATCTGAAATTATTTTATTTTTGATGTCATCATCATGCGTAAGTTATGATGATGCAATTATCGGATGCTTTCCAATTATGCACAGACTGAAATTTTGTCTTGTTTGTGACAACCTAAAAGCCATTGAGTACACGAGGACTAGCTGAGACACATCCTGCACATACCCCGTAAGGGATACTATAAAAGCCCAAAGCATTTGTAGAAAAACGTTTGTAATGATCAGTTTGCACGAGGCACGTTCAAGTCAAACCGGGACTTGTAATAAAATTTCTCATGACTGAAGGCGTGAAATAAATTGACATTTATAGAAGACCATAAGCACAGTATTCTCTCTACTGTAACCACAGTAAAACATAAATGGTGCAAAAGACGACGATCCTGGTTGAGGTGGCTCGGAGCCGTCTGCAGTCGCTCCCTTGAAATTTCAGCGAGTAAAACCACTTGAGCCTTGAAAATCGATGGACAACTTGTTGCAGAAGAGATGTATCTGTCTGTGGGAACTGTACAAACAATCATTCACAAACACCACTTACACATTATTGGAACTCGGCTGGGAGTTATTGCCACATCCCTCATACAGTCCTGGCCACGCTCCAAGCCATTTCCAGATGTTTGGGCCATTAAAGGAGTTCCTGGGAGGCCGGCGTTTCAGAAGTGAAGCAGAGTACTGAGAAAACTTTTTACCTTGATGGTACCCAAACACTAGTGAAACACTGCGATAAGTGAATCAATGTATCAGGGATTTATATTGAGAAATAAAGGCTGTTTTTACTCTCTGTACTCTGTGCTCTGCAGAATCAAAAGTCCCCGGTTGGACTTAGACACCCCTCCCACATCATCTATTCACTACAACTATACAGTGAATGATTATGACTCTGTTTAAAATGATTTCTTAAATAAGGATTTTTACATCTAGAAATGTTGTTTAATGATCCCATATTGCACAATATAGTAACAGACAAGTGCTTTTCTATAACCATTTAAGGAACAGTGTTGGGTGTAACGCGTTAGAGTACTTGGATTACTTTTTTAATGTAACGAGTAATCTAACGCGTTAGGTCCGCCATTTAGGTACTGAGTTATTTAGTTACTTTTTCAAAAATGTAATCCGTTATTTAGACAATTTATGTAACCCGTGAGCCAGACAGCAGTCATTCCCAGTCCCTTAATGTGTGTGTATGTGAAAGTCGTCCTCTGTTATTCTTGTTATACCCCTATCTCACCTATGTGGTTTGACTATGCGAGGAAAGATGGAAACCTAATCACAGCGCCAAAACTTGCGGTGAATCATGATGAACTGTACTTACGAACAACGTGCGAAACCGCGTAGGTGAGATAGGGGTATTAGTAGTTAA
>JAOVVA010000002.1:9377082-9395501 GCA_028565275.1 Leiocassis micropogon | reverse complement strand
TGGAGCTGGCCATGGTGCTGAATACATGATGGGTTTTTACTCTTCTTGGTTGAGTGTGAGGGAGGCAGATAGTAAGATGAATAAGGAAACCCACCAAACAGGGGTGAAACATGCACACTCCATGCACACAGACCTGAGACGGGAATCAGACCCTTGAACTTGGAGGTGCAAGGCCACAGAGCTAAGCACTAAGCCACCGTGCCGCCCACAAAACAGCTATTCCATATTAATAAACCTGCCATTAAATACGTAGCTTTGGTGTATGGTCCCAGGTCTACTGCAAACCTATCTGTATCTCTAGACCACAATGTATTTCCCAAACTTCCTCATGCCAATTAAGTGCTCTGTTGTAGTGAGTGACAGCTGACAGGTCACTTACTGTTTATGTGCTTTGAGGAGCACCACTCTATAAAAAGACAAGTTTCCTCATTGGAGGCTTCAATAAATGCCACTCCAAGCTCTATTGCCTTTACCTGCACAGCATGAAGAGAAGTGTCACTTGCAGACGTTTGCACCAAACGGAGTTCATCCTTTTATCGATGGCAGATTTTACAGTCTGAATGTTGTTCCGCTGCAACCCTGTGCTTTACGGTGAGTTAGAGTGATCTTCAACCTCAGAAGAGTACATTATCAATCCACAATATAATAAGCCTGAGTGATTCTCTCTTTTCAGTCTCTAAAGTATGATATTCATATTTCCGTGAATGATGTCGCCTTGCAATTTTGCGAGTCGCAAACCGCTAGTTCTGAAGGAAAGTAGAGTATGAGGAAACAAACTTGAAGGTTCTTGATTTGTAAACGTGGTTCAACAGTCAGTATGGGCCTTTTAAAAACAGCACCATCCTGTATTTTGTCGATTCCTTTCTTTACATTCCATCTTGTTAGGAAGTTGGGGTCAGAGTGCATGGTCAGTTATGATACAGGATCCCTGGAGCAGAGACGGTGGCAGCTTGGTGGTGCTCGGGCTTGAACCCGTGACCATCTGATCAGTAAACCAGAGCCTTAACTGTTGAACCACGACTTCCCAGGTTTACTTGGCAAATAAATGAACAGTTTGACAAGCTGGACTAAACAAACTGACAGAACAAAGAACTGCAATTCTCCAAGCCTTTTACCACGCTGCTTTGATTGAACAAATTCTTGGTTTTTAAAATCAGCCTGAGCAATTATTTCCTACAAATACTCTGGCTTGAAAAGGGCAGGAAATTGACAGAATAAGACGCAATACGATATGCAGCCCCTGTGTTAAGACTTATTAAAAGAATATTACATGTGAAAGCAGGACGGTTTTAAACAAATAATTCTTGAATGAGGAAATAATGAATTCGTGGGTTTACCTGACTCAGGGTCCTCCCAGAAAGCAGACACTTTAGCCACATAGGGGAGAGACTTCTTCCGTGGGCCAGAACGCAGCAGCACAGTGTCTCGCACCCTGATCACTTCTCCATCTCTCTGCACTCCTTCATAGCACCTGCGTAGTGCTGGCGACTCCTCACCCTGCAGGTCATCACCAGAGTTAAATAATAAACACTTACACACAAACACTGCCAGACTACTTTGCTTCAAAAAACGTCATGCAATCAGCTGAAAGTGTATGACACAAATTTTTTATGTCGCATAGTACTGGATAGGTAGTTAATAACCAGAATTAAAAAAATTAGAAAATTCAATTTAAAATGTTCTTCGCTTTCAGATTATTTTCTTTCTTTTTTTTTTTTTACTAAATCCAGTTACCAGGAGTTAGAATGAACCAGGACGCCTAATTATATTTCGTCATGGTCCAATTCTGATGCTCGTGTGTATTTTAGGTGTTTTCGGCAGTGGACAGGGGTAAGCATGGGCACTCTGACTGGTCTGTGGCTACACAGCGCCTTAAGAGGAAGGTGTGATGGACTGTGTGTTTGACACCATTCTATTATAGCAAGGATTAACTTTTTCAGCAGTCTGTGCTACAATATCTCTTCAGTGGGATTAGACCTGACTGGCTGGCCTTTGCTCCCCAAGTGCATCAATGAGCCAGACTTTTTATAGGTACTAACCACTACATTCCTGTAAAAAAAAAAAAAAAAGACTTTCCTTTTGGAGATGTTTGACCCAGTTTTCTAGCCATCACAAGTTAGGCCTTGTGAAAGTGACATGGATTGTCAATCTTAATGCTTGCCTATTTTTCTTGACTGATCAGGCGCTAATCAATCAGTGTACAGTATACTAGTGGAGTCAGTAACCCCTTCCATAATCGATCATCAGTTACAGTAAATGAATTGATGATCATTTTTATCACACAGTACTTGCTTCAGGCACTCGTTATGCGTCTTAAAATCAATCCCACCATCATTCATTATTATTATTACTCCCAGAGTACATTACATACATTAACAAGGATTTTTTCCCACATAAGCTTATATTATCGAATATATTACCGTTACAAACATGACACAGCTGTCATAGCAGAAGTACTTTGGTCAAATAGTATTTACTAATATTTAGTACACATATTAGTTGAGAAAGATTTTCCTTCTCATGCTCTTAATGTTAAGCTTTTCCTTTGTTAATGGTTAACTTGTATCATTTTTCTTCAAACCCACATCCAGGAGGGGCCTTTTTTCCATGAATATTGTACAACAAATTATCTTGAGATATATCGTTCATCGTTTTACACAAGCATGAGTAGTTCCACTGACTTTATGTTTCCGCTACACGGCAGTTGCTTGGGTGCGCAGGAAAACAAAACAAAAACAAAAAAAAACACTTATGCAACACGGCATAAGTTTTTTTCAACTATTAAAAATCAAATCCCACTTTTTATAAGCGATCACAGGAAATCGACTGGTCATCGACTCTAATCAGTGGTCGTTAATTAATAGTTTAATTTAATAGTTTAATAGTTTTTCTAAATAAAATTACTTCTTTTCCCGTAAGAACTTGCCTCGTGTCCATGTGTCTGTGTTGCCACTCGCGCAAAAAAGAGTAAACCCGTTACATCAAATGTAAAACTACGAAGCTCTCCGACGATTGATTAAAGTGCATACTCGTTAACTGACATTTAAAAATCAAAACGTGATTTTTAAATGCATTTTGTTTCATTTTTAAACACTACATTAGTAATGCCAGTAACGTACTGTTATTGACAGTGGTAACTGTAATCAAATTACATGCATGTAAAATGTAATGCGTTACATTACTGCATTATCAGGAAAAGTAATTAGATCACAGTAACGCGTTACACAGTATATAGACTATACATTCTCAGTGATTTAAGAACCAGCCAACACATTCTTAGGATGATGATAAAGTGTAAACAAAGAGATGTGAAAGAAAAATCATGAACGACCATGACCAGATATCACGTAAACGCTTACTGAAGTAGCAACGTCAAAAAACAGGCAGGAGAAATCAGTGCTATGTTTTAACATGTTAAAATGACTTTATTAATAAATGTAAATTGCTCCTGACCATTTGTAAAGAAAGTGCGACAAAATTTTATGACTCTTTTCATGTTTGTCACGTAGAGTATAAAGCAACTTTTCTTTTCTTTTTAAAATTGTGAAAACCACCCTAGTGTCGGGGAGGAAATGGCTACGACTAATATTGGGGAGAAAATTGGAAAAAAAAAAAAAAAAAATTAAAATTAAAATTGTGAAAATTAGTGTTCTGCCATTGTTGTTCTGGTGGAAATTGTGCAGCTGCAAGTATTCCCAAAACATTTCCACTGGACGAAGAACAGTTTAACCTACATACCATACCATATGTGCTCAGTGTATTATTTGTTTAAATTAGGGTTGTTGCAGTTTGTAACCGTGTAACACCGTGTTGGTTGGTGTACGGTGTATAATTGGATGGTTATTAAACTGCTGACTTTTTCAAAAACACTGCTCTCTTATTTCCTCACCCTCACTCTTTTCCAGCTTACAACGACAGCATGATTTGCCCTTAAAACATATTTCTAAAGGTTCCCTTTTTTTGATTGAAGTAGTTTTATATGGTTATGTGGAGTAATGTAATTATTACCACTGTTACTCTGGGATTTTAGTCGCAACTGAATCTGTCGTTCATGTATAAAACATATAGACGTTTTGCACTATAATGGAACTCCAGGAATCAGTCATTCTCTTTTATAGTCACCCACAGAAACCAAACCGAATTCCAACCTGAACCATGTATAAAATGCAGAACAATAAAATACAATTGACATTTAAAAAGAGTCAAAAAGGGTTTTTCATTAAATTACTATATATTACGGTCATTAGATTTTACATGACTAGTAATCAAACACAACCTGCACGGCCTAGCGCAGTAAAAGAAGAGGCTATAAAAACAAACAAAACAAACTGTCTATATATAAAAATGAGATGTGTGCAAACTGCATAGACGTTGTATAGTGAAAACCAGGCATATACTGTATGATATATATCTCTAGGATATAGAAATCACTTATCTTGTAATTAACACAGACATCCAAATTTTTTCTGGAGCAATAACTGGTGTGCATGTGTGTGTGTGTGTGTGTGTGTGTGTGTACTGTATGTGTGTGTGAGAGAGAGTTCCAGCGAAATAGAGGGTGATTAGAGTGAAGAGCTAACGCAAGTCTACCGTCAGCATAAGAATGACGACTGAGGATGATTCACTGTGGGTTCTCCTCCGAATCCATCAGTATTGGCCCTTGGGTGACAATTCAATGCACCATCATTGGATTTTTTCCCCCCCCAAAAAAAATTATAATTCAGACCTTTTTGTTCATACAAGTAATTTCAGCCTTTGGTCCTATTTTTGGATTAAAACACATTCAGGTGTTTAAGGTTTATGCTAATTAGGTTATACCCTTTATGTTCATTACATTAGATATTAATGAAGGAAGATACTAAAACTAGGATTATGTCATTCTCACACACACACACACACACATACACACACATGCCCCCGCAGTCTCAGTAATGCAAAGCAACACAGGCCTATTCTCGAATCCTCCACAAGCCATTATCTATTCAGAAGAGAATATAACTTGAGTACGCACCACTATGAATACCTCCTTTTCAGCTGCTGTGCCCACAGGCAGCCAGCCGTTGGTGGCCCGCCGCCGACTGATCTTGGGCTGTTTGGTGCCTGGACTGCCATGGCTCGCTCCCAGCTGGCCATCCTTCACATGGGGGCAGACAGCTGTGTCCCGTATCGCAGAGCGCGAGCTGCTGGGTGGCTTGGCACTCTGGGGACACTCTCGGCCTAACTGTAACTGGACCTGAGGACGCCCAGAGTCCGGCAGAGGAGTCTGCAGGTGGGGCATAGGCTGGGTGGCAGCAGGCACACTGGGGATGGGGCAGACAGACAAGGGCAAGGTGGGGGCCATGGAAATAGACGGGCTGTGCTTGTCCAGTGGATAGGGGAAGTCCTCTGTAGGAACAAGTGGAAGCTTGAGGTTAGTGTGAAAGAACATCATTACAAAAACAGAAACGTAGACACAACATTCTGGTTAAGAAACGCTGGAAAAATTTATTACTAGTAATTCGGTCATCTCAAATCATGAAACAAAAAACATCTTTGAAAAAATGCTTTGAAATGTAGCAATGATTTAATTGCTGGCTTGCATGAAAGTATAATGCATTCATGTGTTGTTGTATTGCGTACTTAACAGACTGCTGGTATAAAAAGCTACACTATCTTTTTTTTTTTCTAGTTTCTATGAGACCCATGAGCAGGAATGGACATCTCAGATGCTGACTGGATGAGATTATCACAGACACTCTGATCATAGTTATAACTATGGGGCATTCTTTTAACCAACAGGTGTGCAAGGGAAAAAATAAATAGCTACGCAAGTACATAACATTTATGGATGGGTTTAATGCTGTAATCGGCGATCATACTTTTAATAGCTCATTAAATAGCTAACAGACCTTTAAATATGCGGCTGTACAATTAGCAATGACCCATTAACACTTCACGGGAAACCGTATTATCTTAAGTACCTAACCTCTTCTGGCATTTTGACAAGCATCCTTGCAATGCGGCGTTCGCGGTCTAGCTCGCTCGCTGATTGAGCATCGCGGAGATATGACAGCTATGGAATCCGAGAGTAATGTCGCTCCTTTCAAACAGCCATCAGACGATCTAGAAGCAATGACGTGCTACTTTGCTCTATAATCGCACTTCCTTATGAGGTCACAGGGCCGCGGGCCAACACAAATAAAAGGTAACAGCAAATGCGCTGTGGATCAATCCTTTTCCTAGCTCAATAGACCCTGCTTGCTTATTCTGGCCTCTCAGGGAGGCGACTGGCCAAGCATGGGAGAGAATGTGCAGCTCACTGCATGCTCACTCAGCTGTTAAGTCTCTGTATTATCACAAACGGACTTGCATGCCTACAAAACAGGGATCGCATTAGTCATGATATACTGTACACATATATCAGCTACACAGTGTATAATGCGCGGTGAGCGAAAGGAGTTCTGCATAAGCAATTAATTGCCAGACATCTTGGCTATCTGTTGAAACTATCAAAAAATAAATTTAACACAATCATGAGATTCTTTTTTCTTTTTTTTTTAAAAAAGAATATTAAAAAATGTGAAAAGTAATTTATTTACTAAGGACCTCGGGCTGCAATACAGTGTTCATTAGCTGATTTACTCATTCATTAAAGCAGAGAATAATAAAAAGGATTTCAACTGTCCTAAGGTGTAACAAATGATCTTTTCATTGCAAAGGCCATATAAAACTACATTTTCTCTTCTCGCTAAAATAAACTGAGCTGCTCTTTTATCGCCGCAACGGTTTCTAGTGTGTAGTCTTTCTCCATGAAGTGCTTCTGTCTAGAAACTGCATTAGTGTTCTGCCGCTGTGCTGGTGGAAATTGTGCAGCTGTAAGTATTTTCAATACAGTTAAACCTACATACTGTACATACAGTGGTCAGTAGACTATTTGTTCAAATTAGGGTTGTTGTGGTTTTTTTTTCACGGTTGGTGTACAGTGTATGACGGGATGGCTATTACGCTGCTGACTTTTTCAAAACGCTGCTCTTTTATTTCCTCACCCTGCCCTGGAGTAGTTTTACATGGGAATGTGGAGGAAAGCAATTATTGCCAGTGTACTTCTGGGATTTTAGTCCCACTAGAATCATGTCTGGTTTAAACTGTGTTGGTGCAACGGGTCGGAGTGGAGCCGCGATGCAGAAGGATCACTCCCCGCGGTCCGACGCGCAGATTTATTGCAAACTGTAACTATCGTTGTGCAAAATATAGTTTTACCGGCGCTGTATGGCGTTATATTTTGGCTCATTCCCGAGCAAAAAAACTGAGAAACAACTTTGAGCAACAAAGTTCTGTGCAAAAATGTGTTTTTTCTTCATTTTTTTTTTTTTCATTATTAAGTCAGTAAAAAAAAACATTTCTGATTTCCAAACTGTAGTATTCCGGCGAAAAAGTTTAATCGCAAAGGGTCATCACACAGATTATTGACTTTTAAATGTAGAAACATTTTTTAAACACATCTATGCTCTACATTTTGCATGTGTCTCTTGCACAGTACTGTATTTTCATTCACTTAAACTCTGAACGCTCTGTGCAAATAAAACCAGGCCACATAATAACATCCGCACTAGAACTCAAATTGTGGCTCAATTATAGATTTACATACTTTGTTTCGTTAAAATTAGCCCAATCTTTTATTACCAAGAAAATAAAAAGTATCCCTTTTATTATTATTATTATTATTATTATTACTGTACATTATTAAGGTATTGACTTCTTTTCTTCTTTGGAACAATACTTAATAAAAATTTGCCTGTTTCCACAACATCAAGTTAAAAAAGAAAAGAAAGAAAAAAAAATTTCATGCCTCATATTGCACTTTAATTTCCTATTTCCCAACTGGATACTGAATATTTTATTTCAATTTAAGATTTTATTTAAACATTAGACATTTTGAATGTTGTTTTTATTTAAGCCCATGGGCAAGAGCTCCTTTCTTTATATGTTCTTTAATTTCTACCAGTAATAAAAGGGATTGAAAAATTATATTTGTCTCTCTACGCTTTTTTGTTGTTGTTGTTGGATAGAAAAACTATCTGATCTGTGACCCAAAACCGTGATATGATCCGAACAGTGAGTTTTATGATCCATCGCACCGCTGCCGAATTGACATCCTGGTAAAGTTTTCATTATTTCCTGTGAGGCAAATAGGTTTTGGACTATAATGGAATGGAACTCCAGAAAGCGTTCTTTCTCTTCTATCAACTCAAACCAAATCCAAACACTGGCCATAGTTTAAAACGTGGAAAAATACAATATAGATGACATTTAAAAAGCTGTGTCAAAGAAGTAATACTTCTCGGGGGGGGGGGTTTTATTTAAATTCCTATCACAGGTACAGCCTGCATACATGTTACAGTCATATGACCTTTTAATGATTAAACACAACCTGTACAGCTAAGGACACAACAATAACCGCTATAATGAGGAACAAACCAAACTGTTTGTATTAAAATCAGACGCATGACTGTGACAACCACGCAGGCATGGAGAACATCTCTGGGATACAGAAATCGCTTATTCTGTAATTAACACAGACCTCCTTCAGCAACAATGCTTAACAGATATATGACCAGAAATCCTATCCAGCTAAAAAAAAATTGCAATTATAGGATTTGATTATTTTGATTCCTTTTGGATTTTGTTAAATACACTAAATGAAGGACAGGAAACAGTGATTAATGCTGCTTGAATTTTTTTACCACCAGCTAGTGTTTTTTAAATTGGTCAATTAACCCTGTGACTCCATGATATTTTTAGAACAGCTTATCATCATATTGTGAAATGATCAAATAACACCCCTTGTTCAAGACCCTAAGCAACAGAACATCATCAGATTAACAAGAAATAAAAGGGATTGTGTCAGGACAGATGGGTATAAAGCAACCCGCACTAGTCCTGTAATGCTTTGTGGCTGTTCCAAGGTTGGTAAAAAGACTACAGCTGCCATCTTACAATGAAAAGCCAGTTCAAGCCTTCTGCCAACAAAAATAACCAGCACCCTGCCCACCTGTGGCAATTATTCACATTCAAACTAGTGTTGAAAAGACAGCAGTGAGAAGACAGACGTAGTGGAGTGGCTGCATAAAAGGAAAGAGGGTTTTCATCGCTGAGTCAAATCATTACTTTCTTTCTACAGCATCTCAATGGCTTTTAGTTCCCTATTTTAGCCTTTTGTGCTGCATGTGTTCAAAGATAGGCCTTATGACCTGACAGTTTGAGGTCTGTGTGAGCTAAAGCTGAATATATCCCATACCCATTTGTTAATTAGGAGATAAAATGTTGGTGACTAGACCTCTGACTGGTTACGGTTAACTGAGTAACTGCAGCAACATGCCCCACTGGCATTAAAATTCAATTAAGTGGTAAGAAAAGAAAAAAAACACTCATGTTAATTTATTCCATTTTTAAAACACTTGTAAGGTTATCCGCTGCCTACACATAAACTCTTTATTAATATTTCTTTTGTTATGACTAACTGGTTTACATATACAGTAAATCCTGATTATAATATGGAGGAATTAGAAATATTACACAGCAGAGTTAGCGTGCACAATCTGCCCTTATCTCAGAGACAGCGAATGTCCAAAATAAGCAAGGTCATGTCACATGACCATTTCCAAGCCATTTTTCAAAATTTATATAAAATTTGTTTTTATATACAATCTAGCCACTACGAGGCAGGGAATATTACCTATCTAACTCATTGATAACCTTTTTTGCTCAAGGTGTGTTACGTTTCAGCTCTCTGGATATGCCAGGATAGAAAGATTCAACCCAGGGAGTGTGTTGGAAATTGCATCAACTTTACCACTTTTTTTTTTTTTTTTTTACATATTTTTTTAACTAAAAATTGTTTAAACAGTTATCATGAGATATCCCGGGCATTTTCCTCTGCATTTGACCTCGTACTCTCTGCCAAACATTATTTCGCAGTTATCTCAGTGTGCATATTCTCTAACCAGCACAGCCCCGGTTACGACACGAGTCTGAGGCTGATTTTATTAAGCAGCTCATGCTACAGGAAAATAGATTTTCATCCCATTTGCCTTTTCTTACCCATCTTGATTTTGTGGCTGCAGCTGGAGCATCCGGCACTGAATGAGCAGCCCCTGTTAGCGAGGGGCTGTGTGTGTCTGTAGGCACAGCCGCTGATCCTGCACGGTTCTCCATAACACGTCCCTACAGAGTTGCAGTACACCGGATGAGGAATTCCTGAAGGGTGAGACACTGGAGAGGGCAGTAGTTTGGGTCTTTGGACCCCAGTGGGACACAGTGTAATAGGAGGTACAGAAGGTGGTGCATGGGGTCCTGGACTTGTACTCACAGGAAGCGAGGATGTCCCATGGTGGGAAATGTGGACATAGTAACCTGGGTAGCATGGGTAAGAATGAGCACCTAGTGTCAGAGCTGGGTGGGTCAGGGTGTGAGGCGAATTAAGGAAACCTTTAACGGATGGCAGGGAATGCTGTTCTGAATCAGGGTATGCCTTCTGCCCAAGGAACAGGGCTAATCGGTGACAGTATTCCACAGACCTCTCCTGGGAACAGCAGTAACATGAATTTACATCAGTCTCAGTTTTCTCCTCTTTCACAGGCTTTAATGAGTAGCTCAGCATGGATCTGCATTGGTATCCAGGTTGGATAAAGTCATGCGCCCCAGAAGTGCCTTCCCACAAGCTGTCAGTCTTGAGAGCCTCCTTCTTACAGAGGTTGCAGCACTGCTGAGGTACCGGTGTCTCGCTCAGGCATGGTGGGCTGTGCTGTTTTTTTATTTTTCCCTGCAGCTGTTTCGTTCGTCCTCCTCCACTGCCTGGCTTGGTGTCCGGTTTAGCTCGCCGCTTAGCTCCAGATGAGGTGCTGGTTAGCTTCAGAAGAGCAGCCGCGTTTAAACCTGCTAGACGTCTTGGGGTTGGACTGTTAAGGTTCAGCTGGTCCAGATGTTCAAATTCTGTCTTTGCTTTCTTGCTTTTTTTAGGATTTGTACTCTCCTCTCGTTCTCCTGTGTGTGCACGTTTTTGGCCTTCTGGTCCTTTTCTTGAACTGTCGGTTTCTCCTTTTGGGAGCTCACCATCACCCTTTTGAGAATTCTGCTGTTTTTTGGACATTTGAGAGTCCTCTCTGAACAACAACAGGCTGTTGACCGCTTCCGCATTGAGAGAGGCTAATCGTCGCTTTCGAGGTTCTTGCAGGTCCATGGATAAGGCAGTTTTGTCAAATTTGGGCTTGCTTTTTGGTCCAGGTGTTGACTGGCATGCCTTGCAGCCCTTCTTTTGACACTTGCAAGATTTGGTCCTTCCCTTCTTTCCTTTCATATTTCTTTTCCCTTTGTTCTTAGGCACAGCTTTCATGCTGCCCTTAGAAGTTCCTCCTTCTTCTAAGCGAGTCAGTAGAACACAGCAGTTTAGGGGACCGACGTCACTCATTCCCTGCCGTCCTCTGAGGGGATAAAGCTTTCGGTCGCTATCTGCGCTTTGCTGCTTTATTTCCTTATCTCTTCCTCTTTTATGGGAATGCCTTTTAGTCTTCTTTTCTAGCACTGGGCACTCTGGCCAGGTTCTGCCCATTGTTTCAGCATGTATCTGGCAGCTCACCTGCTCCTTGGATTCACTTCGATATCGACATAAAGAGTTCCTCTGCCGTGCATGTGTCATTACAATCTTCCATGCAGATCCTACAAAGGGGAAAAAGGAAATACTCAAACTCAGTTGTGTTGGAGGCATGCAGATCTGTAAATACTGTGGTTGGGTCATTCAAATTATGGTTTCTGTTCTGGCTTCTGCTAGTGGCTGCTGAAATCGATATGGCTGACCGAGCAAAGTAAAGATAGATGTATTAACTATATTATGAGGGCTGCACTCTCCTATGCTGAATTCTAATATTTCAGCTATTTTCTAAACCTTCGGTTAAAAAAAAAAATTCTCTCATGTACAAGCCTTAATTGACTGCAGCAGGAGAAAAAAAAACAGCATGTAAATACATCTGTGATAAATGAGGTATTTTAATTATGTTGATTTTTGTAACTATCACCATAAATATTCTGTATCTATGTTCAGATATATATATAGTACATAAATCTACACGATTGTACACCATGTATATAGATACATACTTTTAGCAAGCCACTAACAGGCAAAAATAATCGACATAAAGTCACCATAAACAGTTATTAATTTTGAAGAAAGACATGTCCAACCTTACTGTACATTCAACCATCACTCAGCATACGCTTCCTAAATATCCGGAAAGGGGATCTTACCATTACTGTATAATTACTACTTTTATCGTACTACCACAGACCATACTGATGTAAGCCATTTATTAGACAGACAGGTCATATTAATTAGGTGTATTATGTCCTGCCTAGTGTGACCTACTGACTGCTGTTTTTCACCCTAACCCCACTATTTATTCTCTAAAGGGCATAATGATTTGTAACCTTTCTTGTCCTTCAGTAGTTTATTTTTTTCCACTGACAAGAAAAAAACAAACATTAAATCCAGTTTAAGATAGAGCCCACATTTTTTTGTCTTAAAGACCTGAAGCATTATATCATATACACGCTTATTATTATATCAAACACTCTGGCAGTGTCAAAGGTGCAAAAAAGCTTACCATTTTTAAATTACATTTATGATTTAGATATTTATATTTTGTGTTAAGTTAATGAGTGGACTTTCACACACATATGAAACAGCTCAGTAAAATTAAAACATGTCAAGTTAAAATTCAACCGTAATGTTGCGTTTTGTTTATTTTTTTATGCATTAAGATGGTGAATAATTTGTTTGTTTGTTTGTTTTTTTAAAGCAGGTAGATAGTTAGCGAGGTATGGCAGTAGATAAGTGGATGAATAGATGGAAGGTCTTTATTGATCCCTAAAGGAAAATTCTGGGAATTTAAAATTGATCTGATTGTGGAGGGAAGCCAAAATGGACAGGAAATGCAATGCAATGATTATTACAGCATTTCCCTACCCAGATAGCCATTATTGTTTTTTTTTGTCCTGTTGCATACTTCTATTTTTACTTCCACAGCCATGATGACAAATAACGAGGCAATCTGTGGTTAGAAAAAACAAACCCAAAAAAAAACAAAAACAAATATGGCCTGTACTGCATGGAGCTATTAGACCAGTGAGTTCACATTCAGATGACAAACATATCAGAACAAACTTCACAAAAATAGGTTTAAGGCAGTGACGATTAAAACATAAGGATTACACTTCTTCAGCAGCTTGCAAGAAATACACATTTTTATACTTGATTTGAATTCCCTGATTTGTATGCAGCTATAAATCTCATACCTAAATAGTTAAATAAAAGAATACAACCTCAACAACACTGCATTTATAGAACTTTCAAACAGAACCTATGAACCTCTGTGTGTAATTTATCACCCAGCATCATTCTGGATTACCCAAGACAACTGACAATACATTAAGTCAATCCAAATTAACTGGGGTTTAAAAAAAATGTTTTTACAGTAGTAGTAGTAGCTTTCGCCATAGTTTTGTTCGACGGGGTAGAACAAGCAAATGCTGGAAAAATTCAGCAACAATGACTTCTCTATGTGATGAATCCTATTTTAAGTTAAGTTCTGCCTTTATTCATCACAAACATTATTGCACAGTAAAATTCTTTTTTCTTCACATATCCCAGCTTTTTGTTAGACTAGGGTCAGAGCACAGGGGTCAGCAATTATATGGCGCCCCTGGAGCAGACAGCGTCAAGGGCCTTGCGCAACAGTAGCAACCAAACTAACTCAGAGCTTTAACACACTTATCCAGATCTGTTGTTAGTTTCAAAGCTATATAAAGAAAAACATTATTAAAAATGATCACTATGGGAACCGGTGGCTTAGTGGTGGGTTTCTCATCTGCCATGCGTAAGGCCTGGGTTCGATTCCCACCTAATGCCCAAACCCCAGCCACTGGATGCAGTGCAGGTCCCAAACCCGGATAAAATGGGAGGGTCACATCAGGAAGGGCATCCGGCGTAAAAACCTGTGCGCGGATCGGATGGTCTGCAGAAACTCCAACAACATCAGTATTAAAACTTAATACAAGAAAATGTCTACTACTTTTTATCATCATGAAGAACGCCTTGAACCTGCGCTAAATCATTTTTGTGGTACTGTGTACCACAAATACCACTGTATTGCCACATATATTGCCATATATAATGAAGTATGACCCCAAAAATCAAGCGTAGAAACGGATTTGGTTGAGACAAAGTAGCCTTGTTAATCCATCCTCCATGTGAATTGATGTTTAACTTTGAACCCAAGTAATCTACAGAGAAGTCAGATCCGATCCGATCCGATCAAGATCAAGATCAGCTCTCGCCTCTCTCTCTCTCTCTCTGATTGATGAGGAAGGGAATTGATCAGACTAAAAAGACACACCAAAAAAATGTTTTAAAAAACGATTAGTGATTTGATGCGATGCTGAAAATAATCGCGAAGCCCATGGTTGCTCAGAGAGAAGCGGTACAGGGCGTAACACCGACTCAACCTTCCTGATTTCAAATCGTCGCGCTTGGGGCTTTAACACCCCCCTTTTACTCACACAGACACACACACACATATATATATATATATGTAAAGCCGAACTAAATCTAACTCCGAAGAAGAACAAATGAATGCCACCTCAGTGTTGAGAAGCAGAAGCACAAACGCCTCCCGCTCCTCGAGCCTCCACGAGCCCAGCGACCCTACGTCAGCGCTAACCGAGCTGCTTCTCCGACAAGCCACCGAGCACTTACTGTACTGTAGGCGAACAAAACACCAGAAAGCCGCTGATTACCGATTTGCACGATTTGGAAGGGGGTATTAAAAAAAAATCTTTCATTTCGCTTTACGACACACACACACACACACTTACACACACAGAGAGAGCGAGAGAGTGAGAGAGAGAAAACGACGCGAAGACGCGCAACCGAAATGAAACATTAGTAATCCTGCGTTTACCTCCTCCGAGTCTCAGCCGAGCGCGAATACAAACAAAACAAAACAAACAAAAACAGCGTCACATTCCGAAATTCGAATTATTTTTGTTTACAAAATAAAGCCGAGCTCGAGGTTCAGCCGGGAAGCGGAGACGAGCAGAGCAGCAGCTGACAAGACGCGGCTGAAGCGGTGACCTACTTCCGAAGTAGCACGCTCACGATAATATTCATGCGCTGCTGCTGCTGCTGCTGCTGTCGCGCCGGGACCACACGAGTTCAGAAATCCTTTCCAAACCTCACTGGAGAGGGAAACGAAATAGCATACGTAACAGCCAAGCTCGTTTAGTTGTTACTTTCGACGTGTTATGCAACGAGACGTCACTTCAAACCTCACACCTCAAGCACTACATCAGAGTGATCACCATCTAACCAGCTTCCTAGTGCTTTCACTCCAATACACCTGCTTCACATGATCACATCGAGAATCAGATTCCTACAGGATCTCCAGGGTCCGTGTTCGATTCGCGCCTTGGGTTCTGTGTGCATGTTCTCCTCATGCTTGCCGGGTTTCCCCCTGGTACTCCGGTTTCCTCCCACAGTCCAAAGACATGCAGATTAGGCTAATTGGCGCTCCCAAATTGCCCATAGTGTGCAAATTAAAATGTGAGTGTGTGTGTGTGTGTGTGTGTATGTGTGTGTACCCTGTGATGGATTGGCACCTCATCCAGGGTGTACCCTGACGATACACGAGTGAGTGAGTGCGTGGGTGACTGAGTGAGTGAAAGTGAATTTACAATGACCCTTAAAGGTAAGCGTTTCCCGAGAAAGACTGTTGATATCGCCCTTGGGTGCTGTATAATGACCGATATGTGCTCTCATCGAGCACTACAACCGAGTGATGAACATCTAACCATCTTCCTAGTGCTTTCACTCTAATACACCTACACTTTACATAATCAAATCAAGAATCAGATTCTTACAGAATCTCCAGGGTCCAAGTTCGATTCCTGCCTCCGGTTCTGTCTGCATATTTTCTCCCTGTGGTTGGTGGGTTTCCTCTGGGTACTCTGGTTTCCTCCCACAGTCCAAAGACATGCAGATTAAGCTAATTGCCGTTCCCAAATTGCCCATTGTGTGCGAATGAATATGTGAAATGAAAATGTGAGTGAGTGTATGTGACTACCATGCGATGGATTGGCACCTCATCCAGGTTGTACCTCACCAGGGTATTGATGAAGCGCGTGACCATCTTCCTAGTGCTTTCACTCCAATACACCTGCTTCACATGATTATCAGAAGAATCTGATTGTTACAGGAATTCTTAGTGGTAGCACTGTCACCTCCAGGGTCGAGGGTTTGATTCCCGCTTCAGGTTCTGTGTGCATGGAGTTTGCATGTTTTCCTCCCGTGCTTGATGGGTTTCCACAATCCAAAGACATGCAGATTAGACTGACTGGCGGTTCCAAATTGCCCATAGTGTGTAAATGAGTGTGTGGCATGTATGTGTGCCCTACAATGGATTGGCACCTAATCCAAGGTGTACCCCTCCTCGTGCCTAAGTCTCCAGAGATAGGCTTCAGGCTCCCCAACCCTGTATCCTTTATCTGTATACAGGATAAAGCGGTATAGACAACGAGTGAGTGAGAGTGAATTTAGGATGAACCTTAAAGGAGGAGTAAGTGTTTCTCGAGAAAGAATGTTGATATTGCCCTTGGGTGCCATATCATGGCTGATATGTGCTCTCATTGTGTGAGTTAGTGTGTATGTATGTGTATGTTAGAGATGAGGAAAAACTGATTCAGTCATTCAGTATTGCCAAACTGACTCCAAGAAAAAAAAAAAAAAAAAGTATAATAGAGAGGAACCGGTCAATCATCCCATAACCAGAATTGGCTGGTTTTCAGTTTGATTGGTCATGACCGGTGATCGACAGATCAGCCTCAGATATAAATGATTCTGTACCGAGCATAGAAGCTTCCAAGTGGAGCAACAGAAACGCATTTTTATGGCGTTACTTTATCATGCAATCATTTATCATGATAATATTATATATGGAGATGACTGCCGATTCCCATCCCTAGTGTGTGTGCCCTCGTATGGATTAGCACCCCCTCCAGGGTGTACCCCGCCTCGTGCCCTAAGTGTCCTGGGACAAGGTCCAGGCCCCTTGTGACGCTGCATACAGGATAAAGATAAATAAGATATAGATGATGAGAGATGAGAAGTGATGAGATTCTTACAGGAAGGTTGAGGTGCAAGATGAAAAAATCATTTGTGATAGAAATATTTTTCCAGGCAGTGGACGAGGTAGCAGTTCCATAGTTCATCAAAAAACAATATGTGAAACAATAGCTGCGGTTACATTTCTTTAATCTGATTGAAATCATTCTTAAAACAGATGACCCTGGTTAGCATTTACTGTACACACTCGACGCATATAATCAGGATATAAAATCTTTTATATACACAACCAGTAAAAGATTTGACACGCCTTCTAATTCCATGGCCTTTTCAGATTTTTATTTATTTCTACATTGTAAAACAATGATGAAGACATCCAAAATATGCAATAATCTCAAAAGACGAATGTCAACTGAGACACGTGATAGTGATCCCTATGTGTGGCTTATTTTGCAGCAGGCGATACAATTTTACATCTAAAATATTACACATCGACTATACAAGGCCATCTTTCACCACACGGCATTCATTAGTTATACACAACCAATCCAATGTTTGGCCACAACTTCTAATTCCATGGTCTTTCCTGATTTTTGTTTCTTTCTACACTGTAGGCAAGGCAAGTTTCTTTGTATAGCACATTTCATACACAATGGTAATTCAAAGTGCTTTACATAAAAAAGAAGAAAATAAACATAAAAAGAAATAGAAAATAATAGCAGTAAACTTTTAAAATTATTTAAATCTGATTTAAACTAAAAATAAAAACAGTTTGTAGTGGCAGTTGAAAATATAGAAAACATAATACAGTGCAGTCAGTTCGGATGTAGCACAGTGCTCATTCAATAAATGCACAGCTAAACAGATTTTAAGTCTAGATTTAAAAGTGACTAATATTTTAGCACATCTGATCTCTTCTGGAAGCTGGTTCCAACTGTGGGCAGCATAATGGGTAAAAGCAGACTCCCCTTGTTTTGTGTGAACTCTTGGTATTTCGAACTGACTCAATCCTAACGATCTGTTAGGTTTATATTCAGTGAGCATATCTGCAATGTATTTAGGTCCTAGGCCATTGAGTGATTTATAAACATGTAAAAGTACTTTAAAATCTAGCCTAAATGTTACAGGAAGCCAGTGTAAGGACCTGAGGACTGGTGTGATGTGCTCAGATTTTTCTGGTTCTAGTCAGAATTCTGGCAGCAGCGTTCTGGACGAGCTGCAGCTGTCTAATGGTCTTCTTGGGAAGGCCGGTGAGGAGACCATTACAATA
>JAOVVA010000002.1:9333218-9359068 GCA_028565275.1 Leiocassis micropogon | reverse complement strand
GTGCTATAACATAATGAATTTTATGATGAAGGCCTAATATGAGCTTCCCCTGTTTCAAAAGCTAGCAGCCGCCACTGTTACACACTCCTGCATAATTTATACCCTTCCATTTATTCTATTGAATTTCGGTAACTTTTATAAATACTGTACATTTTCTGCATAAATTTGTATATTTCTTTTTAAAATTTTCTTATTCTTCTATTTCTCACTCACTCATCTTCTATACTGCTTTATCCTGTATAAAGGGTCACAGGGGGCCTGGAGCCTATCCCAGGAGATTTAGGGCACGAGGCGGGGTACACCCTGGACGGAATGCCAACCCATCACAGGGTTTTATTTTCCTTTTATTGAAAAATAATACTTTTAATTAAATTGTAGTGCAAAATCTCTAGTGCAATTTATTTCATCGTACAGAAATCTTTCTTTTTAGGTCAAAGGCAGTCTAATAACCAGAACTAAAACTTGAATTTGATTTAATTGGCTGTTTTAACAAACTTGCTATGCGTAAAAAAAAAAAAAACATGTTACTATTAAAGTCAAGCTGACTAGTTTGATTTTTAAAAAACTGGTGGTGCCTAGTCATGGTGGTCATGCAGTTAGTTCTACAAGAGACTCACATATAATATGAGAGTGCAAAAAACACATTAGAAAACTTTTCAAATTGCCAATAGTTAAACTACAGCTTTTAATGTAGAAAGAACAGATCTATTAAGTATTAAACATCTCAGTAGAACATTTCATATCTGGAGGCCCTGCAGAACTTTGACTATGTTTCTATGCTGATCTGAAAGCATTTTTTTCCCCCAACTTGAAAGTTCATTCTATCATTCAATGTCTGAGCCTCCTTGAAGCAATAGATTTTGGGCTAAAGATCCTGGCACTTAACAGAATTCATGATCTTCACAAAAGCCCCTGAACCCTCTACACAGCAATTCAAACGGCACACGTTACTGTATCTATTAGGTGCATTTCCCAGTATGAAATCCCCTTTTCTCGTCAAACATGCTGACGGTGTGCCTGAACATGAAATATGATTTAGGTTTCAACTTGAGTACAACACACAACTGTAACTGCATTTCAGATTACACAAGGTGAAGCCAGGTGCTGCCGTTTGTACGATTCTCTCAGAATAGCCACAAAAGTTAATTAAACTTTGCAATTCTAAATCTGTGAGGGTTTTTTTTTTTTTGTTAATTCAGTTTCTGCAGACAAACTAAAGCTTTTTCTTAGAGCCCAGTCATACAGTAATTATTGGCATATTTTTAATCTCTTGTGTATTTTTATACCCATGACGTGATTTAGAATGGGCAGAATCATGATTCAATATAATTTAATTCAATTTTTGGGGATTGTAATTTTCGCTTAAATTAAATTCAACACAACTAATATTTAACCGTCTTATTTGCTTCAAGCAGTTTTTACGTAAATAAAAAGTACTAAAAGTACACCCAGATGTTTCTACAGATTAATCGTGAATTAAATTCTTTATGTTTTGGGAACAATAAATGGTATTTTGCCATGTATTTTTGAGAGAACATAGTTTACAAAACTGTAATATTTGGGCTCAATGTTTATTTAACCCACTGATTATATAGAGCCAAATTTATACCACAAGGTATATTTACACTAATAATTTATATTCCTACTCACCCAGGATACTGACAGCTCCTTGTGCTGTAGACTCTGAAGCCAAGTTCTAAAGAAAAAGAAACCACTTATAATATTCGCTCATGCAGCTTGCTTCATTTCCTCTTTGATTCAAATTCAAGGTTTCTCTCATCTACCGAGTCCCATAATTGCTGTTGCCTCATATTCAGTTATCTGTTAGATGATGGCTCTTGTACTGACGTGGGTGTCATTTTATCCAGATTTATTTCAGTTTGCTTTCACCTACTGTCTTCTGCATTAAAGTGGATACAATGAAGTATGGAAGCACTGATTCCATAATACACGTAAGGCCCTTCTGGTCTGATCACTCAGAGAAGCCAGTGCAGCACAAATTGGTAAAAGAAGTCGATGCCGGCTACAAAAGAAAGACACCAGAACACCCAGTGCACCAATAGTCTGCCACGCACGAGGCCGCAGCAGGCAAACAGCCCAAAACCATCTACTCAGCACCCATGGTTAAGGTGTTGGACTACTGCTCAAAAGATTCCAGACTCAAAACCCCAGCACTACTAAACTGGGCCCCTTGTATGAGTAATGAGAAATGTACATCGCTCTTTTTCTTTAAATTTGAATATAAAAATGCGATGCGCTGGACAAACAAGTCTGATCCATAGAGGCCTCTCCCTCCTACTCTCCTGCACCCAAACGATCCAGTGGTGCCAGACAACACAGCACACCTCCAGAGGCCCTGGCTTTTTCATGTTTCTTTGCAAACAAAAATTCCATCCTGATTTAGAGACTCACCAGCGATTTACCTCATGTGTAAAACCAACTGGATTTACTCTGATGAAGTCTTCTCTTGATTGTTGCCTTTGACACAGAAACACCTACTGTACTTACAGTCTGCATGTTTTCTGTGGTCTTACTGTATGTGCCCTTTGGGTTTCTGAGGTTCCTCTAATGTGGTTTTCTTTTCTTTTTATGAAGGTTTCACATAGTTGATTTGGCCATATCAGATGTTACTGCTATTTATCTCAGGGGTTGCTTTTGATATTTCATGTTAATGATGGCAGTGCCAGCTTTTTGAGACTTCATGCCAAGTGTTAACAGCAACACAACACACATGTGGGTCTGAAATCGACTCTGGACCTTTTAACTGCTTATTTGTAATGAGGAAACATACCTGGCAACAAAACAGATGAGCAGCTAATTATTCAATTACTTCTTGACATAAAAAGTGCTGTCATTTCTACTGTACATCGATCCTCCCATTTACCTAGAAGTTTTAAATTTGATCATTTTTATGGCAAAAAAAGATCAGACATATCATCAGACTGCTCGAACATCACTAGGCTCAATGTGCTGCAGCTGGAACACAAAGCCGTTTTGGTTTTAGTTGGAACACGGGAGCAAGCAGAATACAAAAATTGTGTGAAAAGCAGCACCAGTAAGACAGAGACTGGAAAGGTGTATAGGTGTGTGTGTGTGTGTGTGTGTGTGTGTGTGTGTGTGGTGTAAAAAGACTAAAAACTTAAACTGCACTTTGAGTTCATATTTAATTGGTTTAGACAAGAAAAATGACAGATAAAATAAGAATGTTGCATAGAATTCTCTAGAGTTTACTCAAAATAATACAAATAAAACTATAGAGAGTTCTATAGGCAGAAACAGAATAGTTATAAGAGAGAGGCCACACTGGTTGACCATGGTGACCATAAAAGCCTCTCAGATAGACACTGAACAAGAAAGATACCCCAAAACAATAACCACAAAATAACCCTAGGATTCAAAAAGCACCCCTATGACCCAGTTAAAAAAAATAAATAAAAAAAATAATGGTGTATTGCAAACTTTGCAGAAATGGAATTTCTTTCAGGGCAGCCATCCAGAAACCTTTTGTATTACAAACCAAACTTGGTGTACAAAAGCACAAAACTTGGACCCCCAAGCAATGGAAAAAGTAATATGCTCCCAAGAGTCAACTTTGATCATGTTTCCATATTCTGGATGAGGCCAAAGGATGCCTTCAACACAAGTCTACTGCCTGTTCTTAGGTATGATGAGAGATCCATAATAGTGCGGAGAAGCCGTGTTGTGCACATCATTAGTTTCAGTGATTGCTTTGCATGGAGATAGAACAGCCAGCAAATATGAAGCAATTTTTCCAGGACCAGGTGCACGTACGGTGCAAACACTCTTTCCTGATGATGTTTCCATATAATTTGCTATAATTATTCGAGAGTGTTTTGCTGAACCCCAGGATGCAGTAAAGCACCTTCCATGGCCTCCTTAATCACCAGATTGAAACATTATTGAACCTTTATGGGTTCCTTCTTGGATCAAGGCCTTGAAGTGATTTAATGTGAAGAATGATGTGAAGAATTAATTAATTGATTTAACTAATCATAATCATATACTCTATGATTAATGGCTGTTACTCACACTTTTACGATATTAATGTCAGTATTTTCTGGAGCATAAACTGGAGACAAGACCGGCCGTGCATTATAACAGCAACCCAGTATAACACACATACACACACACAAAACTATCTTACTACCCTTCTGCAGACATTTATTAACAATTATTTATCTTTTATAACCAAAATTAAGTGTTTATAAAAATTCAGGTCTTCTTTATAGGGACCAACTTCATCCCCACATGCTCAAAATCGTTCATACTTCCAAACTTGTGGGAACGTTTTGGAATGCTGTGAATGTGTAGTGGAAACCAATTCATAGCATTTATCACATAATAGCTATTGTAGGAATGTCTATTCACACTTTAAGCCAAAGAACTCAAATCTGATTGACCTTTCTAAATGAAAATAATAATAAAAATATAGATTCAGTTATACATAACGATTAGAAATTGAATCCAGAATGAATTAAATTCGTATGCCAAGGGACCACTGTATTAGCTGAGTTCATTTTGAATTGTAACATAATCTAAAAAAAATGTAATAGCAAATCAGGTTACTTGTAAAACTGTAATACTTATAGAATCACAATACAAATTGAATCTGCACCTAGGTATCGTCATAACATCATGTCAGGTAATGTCGTGTTTTTGGTGATTCCCGTCCCTAATAAACACTGCTGACCCACAGGATATTTAAGCCATACTACACAAGAAGGAGTGCAGTTGTGCTGGAATATCAGCACGGCTGTAATGCGGTCATAGGCATGATGCAAAAGGCACAATGGCACTTATTCCACTTTAGAATATCAGGTCCATTAATCTTCAGGCTCCGGTGTACAATCACTTGTTCCAAACACCTAGTAGTGCCTTTGATTAGGTTAGAGAGGGATTTGGGATACAGCGTTGATTTAGAAGCTTTTTTGTATGATTTTTTGTAGTTTGGCTTAGGTATAAATAAAACAACAAAAACGTTTTAGAGACAATTCAGAATTACTTAGAAGAAATTGTTAAGTAGACACTTAATTGTTAAGTGTTTTTTAATGTTATCAGATGTGTTTTTTCTGCTGAAAGTGCTTCCATGACTGGTTTTAAAAGTGTGTTTTGGCAGGTAGTTGCCCTCACCTCGGTACTGCGGAGCGTACTGACCTACTTTTACTGACCTACTGACCCATGCAGTGACCAAGTGTAATTAACGGTTACTAAAACACCTGGGACACGGAGTAATACATATATGTAGTAATAGTCCCAGTACTGTTACCATCTGTTATCACTATTTGAGGAACATATCTAGTCCGATCAGAATTTTCGGTTGGAACTAAAATTTTGGTTTACCAGCAATGATTTTCAACAGGTGATCACATTTCTCGAAGAAATGAGTAACAATGAGAATGGTTCCAGGTTATGGATAGATTTTTATTATTGGTAAAACTACAGTATAAATGAAAAAAAAAAAAGTTTGTTGTCATGAAAAGCAATCACATGAGTGGGGGGAAAAACATCTCATAAGAAAAAAAAACATCCCTTCAATCTGTGGTAGTGCTGCACGATTTGATTGAACATTCTCACCGTGATTATTTTGACAAACATTAAGTTTGTGATTTAAACTACAGTATTTTAACTATTAAATGTAGCATTTAGTATCTCAACTTTTTTAGATAGAGTTAAAGCAAATAATGGTTCTAGAAGTAGTTGTAGGAAGGCAACTTATGTTTCCGGTCTCATGTTTTCTGAAATCCCCCTTTCACAACATCTGTGACTTTCTTGTGCATTTGACGTTTTCTCATTTGTCACGAAGTGATTCATGTTAATTATTAATATCAATACAGGGCTTGAAACAAACAAATCTTTAGGAGCCGTTCGCTCTTAAACCCAACATATTTAAGAACCAAAATTTAACTCCTCTTTAAAACGTTACAAGGCTAACTCGTTTAGCCACAGTGATTTACACAGCTGTGGGTACAAGAAACTGTGTTTAACTAGCATTATCTCATAATGATAACTGAATACTGACCGAGTCTGGCTGAGACGACTGTACCTGAGACCTTAACATGGTTTGCTCAGTCTTTGTATCGATGGAGTCTGATGTAGTGGATGGGCAGCGAGTAAGGAAAAGTCATTTGCTGTGTCCTGATCGGTTAGTTCTCTGCGAAGTGGACTGTACAGGGTATTCAGACATCTTAAGTAAGATTCCAGGAATGACATTACTCAGTTCAAAGGGAACTGTGAGCAGTAAAGGGAACAAGTGAACAATGGTTCATCACTTTTCCAGAAGTGGAGAAGCAAAATTACTCATTAGTCACTGCACCTTGCTATGAATAAAGTGGAGCTGGCATTAATTTCAATGTTGCCTTAATGTTACATAATAATAATAATAATAATAATAATAATAAGTAAGAAATCTACATACATTGTAATCAATAATGTATTAATATTGCCTAGGCTATTAATCTGTATTAATCTCTATAGTAATGACAGGATCCATATTGGAAATTAATCAAATCACATTTATTCACAAGTTATATATATTTTAATAATATATGTTTAATAATGTATTGGTTATCTTTATAAATACTCAATTAATTTTTTTGATGTATGAAATTTTCTAATGTCAAAAAAATCTCCAATACTGTTTTTAATTGTTTTATTCTCTAAATTGTGATTAATAAACTTCATGAACTTCAGCCTTGTTTAATTCTTTCATTCTTTCTTCAAAAAAAAAAAAAATTGCTGTTTGCTTTACCTTGACTTCATATTTAATAGCTTACCCACCTCATTTTTACCACAACAGCACTGACTTAAATGGCTGTGGCGTAACAAACAAAAAACGCTCCTCAGTAACTGGTCAGGTACAGCGACTGGACTGAAAATGAGAGCCAAAAAAACTGCCAAAAATGAGAGAAAGGTTTCTTTTATTTATTCATTTTTTTTTTTAAAAAGGCAAATGGCAAATAGTTAGGTCAAACTTGCTAATTGATCATAAGCACTTAACTTGCTGTTCATTAAGAATTAATAAGGTTGTATAAGACCCAGGCATTTTTACTTAAAAAAAGGCTGCCTGAAGATAAAAAAAAAAAGATCACTGAGGACAGAAAACATCTTTTAAGACGGCAGAGATTTCCTTGTTCACAATGACGAATGAATCGAGAGCTGATAACGTCTTCCTAAACTCCTTTTAGTAAAGCCTGTGGAACCTGTTAACAGCAAGTCTGGAGAGGAGACTACGCTGAAAGTGTGCTATAGACATACCTTGGAGTGCACTTTTTAAAAGTTGAAAGAATTTGAAAAGAACTGAGCAAATATTTGTTTTAAAGATTATTTAGCCGTACATCTTTTTTCATATATAATTCATCCGGAGAACTTTTCATAAGAGAAACTGTACAATAAAATTCACATATATTTACTAAGTAAGGTCCTTGGTGTGTTAAACAAGACAGGATACTAAACCCCGTGTTGATCTGACCCAGTAATGAAACACTTCTTGTGTTTACAGCCAATATGGATTCATGTCTATTATATGCTTTTATCTTATCGTGCTTGTTAAACCAACAGACAAATTGACTGTGTGTATGTCAAAATCATACAAATTTGCACAACAACTTGAACCAGGAAAGAAACTGAGGAGTTTCTAAACTTCCAGAAAAGAAAGTGCATTCACGTTTATTGAAGTGGTAGGTGTTTTAGTCAACCCACGCACAGAGAGCTGAGCAGTACAGGGTATGTTCTCTCGCCTTACCCAACATGATACAAAACAAATGATGAAAGCCAGCTTAATTTAGAAGTGTACACAGAACGGCATTTACAGTATTTTATTTCAATCCTGTTTACTCGAAGGAATTCTGACCAACCCACCAGCTACTGCAGTTCTTAAGTTTTGTTTGAACCTGCTTTTAATATATTTGAATGGACTTAGCTGCTTCTGTCTCAAACAAATGAGTCATTTTAAGCACACTGGCCCTAACCATGAGTAAGCAGTTACTGATGAATCAATGCTGTAAATGTGTTGGGAAGCCCAGCGCGCACACACACATCATTGTGCTAATGAACACTGGCCTTGTGAGGTTCAGATCTGACCACTCGTTCCCATCCACACAAAAGATAAAACCTCCTGCTCCCGCAACATGTATTTTAAGTTAGATCCCGTGGGATCCCTCAATCTAATGCGCGTTTGCTAAAGCTCTCCCAGGACTCTCTGTTGGACTTAATGAAGTCGGGACTGGCAAACAGCACGGCACAGGTGGCTTTAAAAAGCAATCGAAAGCATAGGGACAGACCAAATATATATTTTTTTCCTTTGGGTAATTTTACATTTATTTGCTCAGTAGATTTGATCCACTTGTCGAAAAATAGACTGTAGACCAATTTTTTAAGTTGCAGCCTCATTAATACTCATTTACGTCATTAAAATGTATTTCTGAGACTTCACCGTATAGACAGATCACCCATAACATTAAGACCACTGACAGGCGAACTAAACAATACTGATCACCACCTACACACCAGCAAACTGGTGACAAAATCATGGGCACCCGAGGCCCCCCCATGTCAGCAGAGACCAGAGACCAGCCCGCCCAGTGTGATAAAAGCCAATGCAGCACAAACTGGCATAAAAAAAAGTCAATTCTGGCTAGAGAAAAGAGACTACTGTAAGTCTGCTGTCCCAGCCTCCAAACTCCCCAGATCTCAATGTGATCGAGCACCCATGCAATGCGCTGGACGCACAAGACCAATCCATGGAGCCCCCACCCAACAACCCAGTGCACCCAAAAGATCCACTGCCAATGTCCTGGTGCCAGACACCACAACATACCCCCAGAGGGCCCCTCGGTGCAACGCCCTAAGGGCCAGAGCCACCCCAGTTGCAAAGGGCCCAAAGCCTAGGTTGTTGAAATGGTAATGGGTTAAAGGTATGGATGGAAGCCAGTGATCAATGTATGAATGGAAGCCAGATCTTGGGGTAACATATTAAACTTCTCACATGTCTCCTTAGTGATTAAACCTTTCACCTGGAGACTATGAATTACCAAGCGGACATTTCTGTCCTGCACTTTTTCATGTATTCCCTGCTATCAACACTTCTAATTCCATCTAATCAGCTAATTAGCCGCCCTTCCTGGAATGAAGTGGGTGCATTAGATCAGGGAAAAATCTAAGAAGTGCAGAACAGGACATACAGCACAAGGGCTTTGAGCCTGTTCCTTAAACCGGTTATACTACATTGAATGTTAAACAGTGCCACTGCAGCCAAAGACTGCTAAAGTTCTGGCAATGACCAAAATATTGAATAAAATCTCAGCATGTGACTGCTAGCACAACACTTATCTAGAGTACTTGTATTGTGAAAATGCAAACCAAAGTTGTTAATGAACATAAAATAAATTCATATTGTCTCAAGATCATAGCTAGGAAAGGTTCTGTTTATGCTACCGCGTTTTTCTTCACAAGCCTGGATCAAGCACATGCATGAGCACAAGGTAGTCATTTTCTTTACCCACAGAGCTATCATTAGACCATCTGCATCGTGTTTTCATAGTGACAAATGATAATCTTAAAAGCCTCTTGAAATCACTCGATGTAAGACTGCCTTTACTTTATAGCCAGGAGGGGGAAGCTGAATTTCAAATGCTATGTTCATTTTTCAGGCAAAAATGTTTCATTATCTGATTTACTTCTGTTTTTTTTAGTCCATTCATACTACACTTTCAGTGTGACCTGTCTAAGTCTATACAGAGCAGCTCATAAACTGACCTGCACATGCAAAAGAACAATGTGTCACTACTGTATATGTGTTTAAGTGTCCAGTTTATTTCAGTTTCACCTTTAAACTTTTAGTTTTCCTTTGGCACTGCAGCCAGGGTTCTCCTCTAACCGTGATCAGACATTTCTTTTGAAATCTTTTCAAATACGGAGTGGCTGTAGTACGCACCTTCTAATTTGGTTTGACATCACCCCAGATGTTTATGATGTTAGGTCTGTTATCTCAGTATCTTACCAATGAAACCTCCATTTACTATCATCCTTCATCATTCCTATAGCACAAAATTAGGAGGAGCTGACTTAAAAGTTGCATGACAATTCAGACTGAGTTCACATTGCAAAATTGCAACATTTTTTTTTTTTTGCAATGGAAACTGAATGAACCGTCATGCGACGTTTATGTCAGCTCCTCATTATGCGTAAGGCCCAAGTTCGATTCCCAACCAGTGCCCAAACCCCAGCCACTGGATGCAGTGCCGGTCCCAATCCAGATAAAATGGGAGGGTCGCGTCAGGAAGGGCATCTGGCGTAAAAAAAAACCTTTGCCAAGCTTGTACAGTATGTGCGGACTGGATGATCCACTGTGGTGACCCCTTGCAGGGAGCAGCCAAAAGACAGACAACGACAACTTTTCGCCAAGTGGCCAGAATCAGAATTGAGAAGATCAGATTTCATGTGGCTTGTCCTGTACATATGGTGATTAAATAAAACAGATCTGAGATTTTTTTTGAACAATCTAAAAATTTCTAAACTAGATCCTCCTGCTAGGGATGGGAATACCAATATATGACATCACAATACTTAGGTGCCAATTCTATTTGTAGCTTGACTCTGTAAGTATGCCATTGACAGATCTCATTACAATTTGAAACATACTTAGCAAATAATTTGCTCCTACCACACAGGGTGCTATGCCAATGTGTGAATAGTTAAGAGCGCAACACCTGCAGGATTACAGAGGAATAGTTTTACCACCTCAAAGGCAAACATATATAAATTTAAAAGTACAGCGGTACCTTGGTATGTCAGTGAAAATCCAAGCGAGTTTACATTTTTTTGTGTGTGTGTGTTTTTTTTTTGCAGTTTGCGCAAGCCTTAGTGAAGACAAGAATGTTAGTAAGGAACAGTAGCAAGAAGAAAATTAAGCCACTTTCAGTTTCACTTATAAAGCAGCCAGTGTCATAAATTAAGGTTAAGTGAGGTTTAATGTCTATTCATTTTATATTTTACTTCATTTACAGTACATGTCTTTTCTAAATGTTTTGATTGTTTTTATATGCAAAAATATGAATATAGTGTTGGAAATCGGTAATATCGGTAATATTTTGGGGCGCCTGGAACGGATTATCTCCATTTCGCAATACGAAAGTTCGCCTTAAGAACTCGCCTCCAGAACAGATTAAATTCACTGTCACTGTCTGTATGCTGTGGTACCACTGTTTTTTTTTTTTTTTTTTTTCGATTTTGGAGTCAGTGCAGTGATACATGAACTGCCAGACAAATGATGTGCGATACTGAGGTAGTAAGCGGTTGAAGATGGATGAATGGGTGGAAGATTTGTGATACATCACTGAATCGATTTTTCCACCCATCTACACTACCTCCAGTGTAAACGTAACCGAAGAAACCTCCAAAGTATCCACTAGTTTTTCTGAGATGTTTAAAAACTTCTTAAGACAAAAACGCAAACGGCAACCGAGGTCTGAATGGATTTCGAACTAAGGAGCAAACTGGATTTATCATGACTATGAGGATGATGACTGGCTTTGTGAAGAAAAGCCGGAACATTCTGAAAGCACATGGAGACTTTAAACAACAACAACAACAACAACAACAACAAGACTTAATCCAACAAAACATTTTAATCACTGGTAAATGTTTATTTACTACATAACTTAGGATGAGTCTGAACAGGACATGGGGACTGAGGTCACAGTTTTCAGTTCAGCTTTTGGCAGGGTTACTAAACTTAACACTCTGACATGGAAGTTGAACTTTAGATGGAGTTCTGAGGGTTTCGAACAAAACAACAACAACAACAACAACAACAAGGGAGCGTCGCGTATCTTCTATCAACCCTATGCCCCTTTTTTTTAACAGCTTTGGCTGACTGTTTGTTTTCCGCGGAAATTTCCCATTAACGCTTTGCTTTTGCGGACACGAAGAGTTCAGGCTATTTAATGTTACACCAACTCGACGTGTCTATTACACGATATATATATATATATAGGTATATACTTCCAGGAAGAAGATAAAACGATATCAATCTAAATTAACCATTGCTCTGGTGCTCAGATTAAGCCATAAAAAAAAAACATGCATAACACGACTGATGATATGAAAATGGTTTATTATCCGGTAAAACTTGCGGTAATGCCCGGTCCTTACCTGCACCTACAGTATCAGTGAGGCTGCTGCTGCTTCAGTGTGTCCGCGAGCGCATGGATTACTGACAGGCTTTCGTTTTATCCACTACGTTTCTCCGGCTGTAGTGTGTCCCCGTCGCGTTGTGTTCCCCCCCCCCCCCCATGCACTGCCAGCCGGATACACAACCACACGCCTTCAACAGATCTCACCGATACCTGAGCACAACTAACGAAGACTTTTTGAAAAGCTGCGCTAATTAATTAATTTATTTATTTATCATTTACGCTTTACGTAACAACCCCAGCCGTTCCCTCGGTGTTGACGCATCACATGTTAGGACAATATGGAGTTTCTTAAAGGGCCATGGCAGCTAATACACCCGATGCGCATCTTCTCGAAGTGCCTGTCACAGCAACGTCTGACATACAGTAGATTCAAGTTTACTGTGTCGTACGACAGAGAAGTTTATTTTAACTGACTTTTTTTTTTTTTTTTTTGTCACACCTAAAAAACAAGCACATTTAGGATGAATCATGTCATTACAGTATATGGACAAAAATATTGTGGCCAAACCTGCAATGACATTGTATCCAAATACACACGGCCACAGTATCGGTGCTGATAAAACATTTTTATGGTATACATACAGTACTGTATAATGCAAGATAATGCTCTATTTTTCTGTGGACACTACTTAAAAGGGAATGAAATTGTACATATTTAGCAAATGTGTTTTATACATATAACATGTAAGTAGAAATGTAAATATGCATATTTACAGAAAAACAAATCATGGATCGGAAGATAAGAAGCATTAAGTATTACAAAAAAAATGCTGTTATATGATTTTATCTGAAGATTCATAGGTGAGACACTTTTTAGCACCAGTACCGTATTTTGGCCAATATAGTAAGTATAGAAGTAAGTTCAAGTTGTGAACGTTTGAAGATACAAACATGTACTATTCACACATGTTCAGTCACGGAAGTTCAGTCACATGTCCTTATATTGGCGTACATTGTCTCGTGGCTGCTGCGTGCATCCCAGGATAGCCGGAAGCAAAAGTCAAAATAACTGAAAGTTAGGGGAATAGATGGCAGACAATGCTCTTTTTTTTAACATGAATCATTCAACCATAGGCACATTTCTAAAGAACAAGAACAAGATCATGGAACATGTTACGAACATGGGACTTACGAACAAATTGGACTTACGAACGAGTTCTCAGAACTGAACTTGTTCGTATGTAGGGGACTTACTGTAGTTCAATATGGAGTTGTATTTTTTTCCCCTTATGCAGCTATAACAGCTTCCACTCTTCTTGGAAGGCTGTTCTGTGGGAATTCATGCCTCTTCATTCGCTAGAGCTTTTATGACATCAGGCACTGATGTTGGATGAGAAAGCCTTTGTCGCAATCTCCGTTTCAGTTCATTCCAAAGGTGCTCGATAGAGGTTAAGGTCAGGGCTACGTATGTGCGGGCCCATCAAGTTCTTCCACACCGAACCCATCGAATCATGTCATTATAGTCCTTTCTTTGTGCACTGGAGAACCGAATGTTGCACCTTCTCCAAACTGTTGCCACAAAGTTGGAAGCATAGCACTGTCCAAGATGTCTTGGTATGCTGAAGCATTAAGATTGCTGTTCACTGGAGTTTGAAGTCAATAATTAACAGGTTTGCTAAATACTTTGGTCCATATAGTGTAGATTACAGTTTACTGTGTCATACAACAGAGAGGTTCATTTAGACTGACTCGATTTTTGTAAACGTTTTACACCCAAATAAACATATTCCTGCCACATGTTCTGTAGATATTATCTGATATATTTGGACAAGATATGGCATGAAAGAAGGGGCATTGGTGACTCTGTGATCGGTTTCTCGCCTGCCAACCAGAAAGCCCAGGTTAAATTTCACCCAATGCCCAAACCACTGGATGTAGTGTCGGTCCCAAGCCTGGATGAAATGGAAGAGTTATGTCAGGAAAGGCGTCCAGCATAAAACCTGTGATAAGTTGTGTGTAGTTCAGATGGTCCACTGTGGCAACCCCTCAATGGGAGCAGCTGAAAGATGGCTGAATGTGCACCAGGGACTGGTCAGACCAAGTAACATTTATAACGTGTTATAATTTTAACACGGCACAAGACAGTAATTGTTATGTACAGTACTGTGCAAAGGTCTTGTTAAGCCTTTATTTGTCATATATACATTGAGCCAGCCCTTATTTCTATATATTTTGCTTCTAAAAAGCCAGAAGTTCTTCCATTGTTTAATGTAGTTTTGAAGAATAGTTCTCCAGGCTTCCTCAAGGACTTTTTTTGGCTCTTGTTTTTGGCTCTCATTTTTAGTCCAGGCAGCACGGTGGCACCTCCAGGCTCAAGGGTTCATTTCCTGCCTCGGTGGAGTTTGCATTGTTATCCTCATGCTTGGTGGGTTTTCTCTGTGTGCTCTGGTTTCCTCTCACAGTCCAAAGACATGCAGATTAGGCTAAATGGCATTCCCAAATCACCCATAGTGTGTGTGTGTGTGTGTGTGTGCGCCCTATGATGACTTGACACCCTGGTACCCCGCCTCGTGCCCCAAGTCTCCTGGGATAGGCTTCCACCCCCGCCCTGCGACCCTGTACAGGATAAGCGGTATAGAAGTTAAATTAATGAATGAATGAATTTTCAATGAAGTTTCAGAGGAAAGTTTTTGTTTGTTAAGCAACACAGTGACCTATGAATCATTCAACTCAAGGCATGAACCAGTAAGAAACAGGTGCAGATGATGATAGTGGATCAGGCCAATGATTAGTATACTGCTGATGCTGAATGCTGAGTGGTTGAAACAGATGAGAGGGGAAATGAGGTTGCTAAAAATTTAGCAGTTTTTCAATTGTATATTTAGGCACTTTGCAGTCTGTCACAGTAAAACAGTAAAAGTTGTAATTTAATTACATTTAATTTAATATGAAGAAATTAGACTTTGCACAGTAGTGTATAGTGGACTTACAATAGTCTATGAAGTAGCACTTTAAAAGCTGTAACCTAATTACAGACATTAATAAGAAGCTGCTGGTTTGAGTGCTCTAAACATTGTTTTGTTGGACTTGAGCAAAAGCATACATAAAATTTCTGGAAATTGGGCTGATGCAGAGATCCGGGAGTTGCTCCGTATATATAATGGAGATGTGGTTGTCTATGAGATACATGGCAGAAGTAGGCATACACAGGTTTAAAAAGTTGAACAGCGGTGTCTCAGTGTTTAAGGCTTTTGTGATGTAAATCCAATCCCAGCACCACCAAGCTGCCACTTCTTGACCCTTGAGCAAGACCCTTAACCCTTATTTGCTCTCCTTTTCTTACTCTACCTTAATACATGCACTAGCTAAATGAGCAAATACAAATGTAATATACCATAGCCTGGCATACCGTAGCAGTGGTACCTCCAACTGGGGTACCAAGAAAGACTAAAAACCATACAGCATCACATTTTTCCTTTGTAATTGCTTCTGATCATGGGTTTTAAATATCATTTATAGTAAAAATTCAACCAGTGACTGGACACATTTCATCCACTGCACTGAAGCAACAGCACCACATCTTTTAGCTGCCACATCAGACAAAGCTGCACTCCATTTTAGCCTTATTGTAATTAGATCTACTTGCAAGTAGTGCCAATATCAATGTCTATTCATTGCCACCAGGAGCCAGAAATTCAAACCAGATAATAGCTAACCTAACATCACAGCATAATGTGCAGTGTTCGAAGCATGAGAGCAGTCCATATGGCTTAGCTGTATTATTGAAATTAGCATTTATTATAATATTATATACATTCAATAAATAAAATGAGAAATATTAACATGTAATATTGAAGTAGGGTAAAGATTCCTACATGAAACTATACTACAACTACGATGTCATATAGTTGAAATGAAATATTGTATTAGCATATATTTACAGAGTCAGCCCAAAAAAATGTACGCAAGGAAATAAAAATGTACACAGAAAAATAAAAACTTATATAAATGTTTTTAAACTAAATTGGACATGGTTGTGATTGAGAACATAAAATAAATGTAAGATGTTTCTATGGACAAGCTTCCACTGGTTTCAGTTGTTGTGGGCTATATTGATTTCTCTCATATGGTTCTTGTCTGGTAAAAGCTGAATGGTGGCACTGCATTGGCTGCTCAGAAGTACTGAAAGTCATTTTCTGATTTGGCTGGTAGAAATATGGGTCAATATATTTTTTCTTAATTATGTGATTTTTTAAATAATTGTATTTATATTATTATTAATATTACCATAATATTATCAATATTTAACATATATTTACAATAAATTAACCTGTGCGTATGAATAAAAGTGTGTATAATATATATATATATATATATATATATATATATATCTTTTATCAGTACTTTCACTTTGGATGGAGGCCATTTAATTATTTGTTTATTAGTAAGGTACTTAAATTTCATTTGGTATGGACATTGTGTAAAAACTGACTACATGTTGTTCTGGGCAGTTTGGCTATTTCTACCCATTTCTTAGAAGTAAAACGTCATGTTACTGAAATACTTGATGATTAAAGGGTCAACAGTCAAGTCAGATTGTTGAATAAAGAAACAATGGTCAAAACTGTAGTGTTTTGTATGGACTACAACACTTCTTGGAAATTGACTTCTCTGTTTACAACCACACCTTCAAGTAAAGCACTGTTAGGACTGTGATTGCTTTTCAATGCGGCACCGATGAAAGCAAAATCCAGTGCAATGGGGAATTACATGCATACACAAGAAACAATACCCTGAGATGTTCTCCATAACCTCTTTTATTCCAGTGGAATTTGAAAATGTATAGTTGTGATTGAGAACATAAAATTAAATGTAAGATGTTCCTCTGGACAAGCTTCCACTGGTTTCAGTTTTTGTGGGCTATATTGTCTTTTCTCATATGGTTCATATGAGAAAAGACAATCTAGCGAAAAAGCTACAGTAAGTTGTGCCACTTGCATTGGTTGTTCAGAAGTACTGAAAGTCATCTGACATTTTCTGATTTGGCTGGTAGAAATGTGGGTCAAATATTCAAATATGGGTCAATATATTTTTCCTTAATTATGTGATTTTTTTTTATAGATAGGAATTTTTATGTCATGAAAATCCTTTTTTAATGAAAAAGGAGGTGTCATGTAAATCCTTTTCTAACGACAAAATTATTGACACACATTCAGCATTAACGATTAATGAAAGCATGTTGTCCCTAAAGAAGTTATGGATTTTTAATTGCTTCAAGTCCTCCTGTTGTCTTTTGTAGCTTGATGTACTTCCCTGGGGTATTAATCAGACATGAAACACCCATATCATCCACTATGCTAAGGGGAAAAAACAAAGTACTTTTCAACACATAAACACAAATGGCTGTTAAGGACATCCAAATTACTAATGAGCACAATCAGGGAAATAATAGAACATTACAGAAATCTGGAACAATTAGAAATGTGTCAGAAGTCCCAGGGGAATACTGCTCCTCCTACCAGCACTCAGCGAGGAGGAAGCAGAAGGAGACTACAAAGAACACAAAGATCACAATTCAGGATTGCAGTTTTGTTGACTCAAGGGTTTTTTTTATCCTCTGCCTCCTTAACAACTAGTCGTTTGAAATGGTTGCTTGAAACAGGGTTCTTCTTAAAAGCAATGCACAAAAGGCAGGACAAAAAAAAAAATCAAACTTTTTTACTACTATAAACTGTGGATGCCTGGAGATGACATAAATGGGGATGACATAAATAAAAGCACATACAGTACAGTAACACTGTAAGACATGATTGTTGTAGGCTGTTTTGCAGCAAGTATCCCAGGGGCTTTCATGAGGATGGCATCATGAATGTTTTATACCATTCATGACTCCACCAGAAGGTAAAAATTTGGCTACAGATGGGTCCTTATAAAAGGTTATATTTTATAAATGACAATCATCTCAAACCTACACACGCAAATCAACTGAGAAATTAAACAGGAAGGGATGTCTAGTGTAAGATTTCAGGAAGAGATTTATCAACCATGATCAGATATGAATCGCAGGGGGGTACAGCCAATTTTGAAAGCATTGTTCGATGACAGAAAGCTTTAGAAAGCATAATTTCATATTTGAAATAATGTCATCATAGTATGCACAGGGCAAAACTGGAGTTGTCATGAGAATGTCTTCAATGGTTCAATCATATGTCTACACCACTTATGTTGTGTGTCTTGGGTCGCACGGTGGGCTAAACCCTGGATATTGTGCCAACACGCACACTCATTCATACCCAGTCATACACTCTGGGCAATTTGGATATATAATCTAGTGTACAATGTACGTCTTTGGACTTTGGGAGGAAACTGGGGTTCCTAAGGAAAACCTGCCAAGCACAGGGAGAACGTGCAAACTCCATCCACACAGACTGGAGGAGAGATTCAAACAGCCCTGGAGATACGAGGGGTCAGTGCTAACCACTAAACTACCGTGCTGCTGTTTTCCAGAACTGTTAAACTTGCTCCTTTATTGTACATCACAGGCATAAAACTATAAACACAAACAATACATAATTGAGAACATATGACTTTTATAGACATTTTTTAGCACTTTGAACCCTTTTTTTTCCCCTCTCTCCTCTGACTTCAGGGAGAGAAGCCTGGACTGACCTTTTCAGCCCATTGCCACTATTCCCACAACCCCACCAGGAATAGTGGAGGAAAGAAATGAATAATAAATGAATGAAAAGAATGAAAGAAATTGTCATTGACCCTTAAATGTAAAGTCAAAGAAGAAGAAAAAGTGAAAAAGATGTAATGTCATGGGTTGTAGAAAACACATCCAGAGAAAGTTATTTTAATATCCACTAAATAAAGATCCCAGTTGTAACGAAGCACTAGAACCTCATTTTCCAACTGTAAAAGCAGGCTGGGGTCTATTTCTGCAACCACCGTTTGTAAGAAAGCTCAGTAGCACAAGCTGAGATTCAGTAAAAAAAAAAAACAAGCAAAAAGTAAAAAGGGAAAGATGGCTGTATGTCAGCAGTATTTATTGCCCGTACATGTGGTTCTGTTTAAAGATCTCAGCATGTGTGTACACAAGCAGGTATCTAGGTAATTTTCACCAGCCTTGGCAGTTAGGGAAAGCATGAGATAGAACCGCAAAACTTAAGACAGTGTAGGTCAGTGTTGTTTTTGTTGGAGTACCTTAACTCTTTAAATAATAGCCATACTTAAAGGAACTACTATAAATAAAAAAACAAACAAACAGTTATCATATATTTCAGCAGACTGAAAATGCATTTTATTGTTTATCATCAGTTTCATAAATCTTACTCACTCATCTTCTATACCGCTTTATTCTTATTTAGGGACGCAGGGGGCCTGGAGCCTATCCCAGGAGACTTAGGGCACAAGGCGGGATACACCCTGGTCAGGGTGCCAATCCATCGCAGGACACACACAAACACACACACACGCCCATACGGGCAATTTGGGAATGCCAATTAGCCTAACCTACATGTCTTTGGACTGTGGGAGGAAACCGGAGTACCCGGAAGAAACCCACCAAGCACGGGGAGAACATGCAAACTCCATGCACACAAATACGGGAATCGAACCCAGACACTGGAGGTGCAAGGCGTTTTATAAATCTGATAATTCAAAATTTACAGTGGGTTCAGATAATATTCCAAATCTTTTAATTTTTCTTTTAAAATGGATGAACTGAATTGATTTTTTTTTTGGCCATTAATCTAAATATCTATAATGCCAAAGATATGACTTTACTAAAAACACACAAAACATACTGACAAAGCAATTCTTATTACGTATTACCGGACACACGTAAAGTAAAAATGACTGTGATGCTCAGTAGAGCATTATTGCAAATAACCCAACTTACATCTTCTTAAGGGGTGCCGTGCACATGCATGTGATTATGACCAGCTGCTTGTCTTTGTATCAAACATAAGAAAAATATTCAGATTATGCACCATATCTTTACACCATCATTCCCTGTTTAGACAGTGCTACCAAAGAGAGAGGACTATCGAAATGCTTCGACTTGGTGCAACCCAAGCAGATGTCGCCAGGAGGTGTGGAGTTGCCAGGAATACCATTTTAGGCTACGGAACAGACTGCCGAACAACTGGTTTCACTGCTGATCACCCTACGTCTGGAAGGCCAAGAGCGATGATGCCGAGACAAGACAGAATAATTTGAAAATGCTGCCACTACTGCTGCTGGTATTGCAGGGTTACACATAAGTGATTATCCAATGATGTTTGGCTGCAGCTGGACTTGCTGGATGTGGAAGGAGGCTGTGTCATTAGTCAAAAAAAAATAAAAAAAATAATGTCTGAATTTTCAATTTCTGGTGCTAATGAACATGGATTTATTTTTATTTTTTTATAAAATGGAACTTTATTTTATAAGGCACAGGTTAACGCAAAACAAGATAGCCGAAGAGCAGAAAAATATTACCCGGTTCTGATGAATCTTGATTTTTCCTTTAAAATCTGGCATCAACATCATAATCTCTACCATCACTATTTCGGGCTGGTGGAGGTGGTGGAATGGTGTAGGGAATTTTCTTGGCACATATTCATGTGCCAAGAAAAAATATCAATCAAACATCATTTAAATACCACATCATGAGCACCTACTTATCGTTGCTGATCACTTGCATCCCTTTATGGCCGCAATTTACCCACGTGATAAATAGTCTTTCCCCATAAGTGTCACAAAGCACAATTTGTCTCCAAATGATTCCATTAACATGACAAAGAGGTCAGTGAACCTCAATAACCTTTCCTGTCACCAGATCTGAATCCAATAATGTGGCAGAACAGGGGAAATTCATTCATCTATTAAGCTGCAGCAATTATGCGACATAATCATGTACATGAACCATAATCTTAGAAAAACATTATCAACAAATTAGTGGCAACACAAGGAACTAAGGCAGCTCGGAAAGCATATGCATGTTTGTGTATATGTAGATATGAATAAATAATATTGCCATCGTTCATAATAATTCATTTATGGATATGGGGAAAGTGAGCATTTTTACATTGTCAGACAGATAAATGTTACATAATAAGAAAAAGGAAAAATCACCGCCAACATTTGTAAAAACAAAGTCAGTCATCCTTTTTTTTTTTATTGTGTACAATGTGTTTTTTTTTTTTGGAGAACAGTTCAGCTTCAAAATAGTAGCCTTACAATAAAATATATAATAGGATTCCACGAGGGCGGTTATTAAAAAAACTAAGACATACAAAATACTTTGAAACTGATGATTATGCTGAAAACACACCACTAAATCTCATTCCTCTCACACACTTCCACTATAATGTTCTAGAATCAAAATGAGAAAAAAAAATAGTGTTCATCTTAATTTCTTGAGCAAACATTTGTGTGTGTGTTTGATCAAGTTTTTTTTTTTCAATAATATTAGTTTGGCATGTCTTGCAAAACAGTTAGCTTTGCTACTGTAACACACACTATTTGAAGCCAGAGATGACGCTATTAATTGTTCAAGTTTCCCCCTACTGAAATTAAACATGCATCACCATATAATGCATTCCCTCTTAATCTGTGTATACTGTATTACAGCACAAATCTGTGAAACGCATCAAGCAGATCCCTGGTGATTACTTCCTGTTTGGCTTCAGTCTTATTTGAACATGGAGTTGAAGCCCCTGCCAATAACCATCCTTCGGACCTCGCTGGTGCCCGCGCCAATCTCGTATAGCTTAGCGTCTCGCAGGAAGCGGCCCATTGGGTAGTCATTAATGTAACCATTTCCACCTGTGGGTACAAACATACTGTCAGAGGCGCACAGAAGCACTAGGTCGGCATAAACCAAATATAAACCTTCTCAAAACATTCGAAACTCCTTCCCACAGGATTTACTTTTAGTTCTGAAATAAGAATTAGCTATGGACTGATTCAAGACTTTACTGTACAATACAGCAGAGTAAGACTTTGTAAAATCTCAGATTTTCCCCCTGATCTAAATGGTCAATAACTCACATTAGTTTTGAAATGTTTGTACCTTATATTATATTATATTATTGAGTACAATGTTATGAATGTCATGTATTATGATTCTCTAAGATATTTATTTGTCTCAAACAAAACACTGCCTGGCCAAAAGAGTCACCATTTCAAAAGGATCAAAATTATTGGGCTTCATCCAGCGAAGGAAAATTTATGTTATATAGTCACCTGATGACCTAAATGTACTGAATGAGCAGGTTATCACGTCAATGGAGGATTTCTTCCATGACGAGACACAGGCATATTCCAGGACACAAAAACAAATTGTAAAAGAGTGGTTCTGAAAGGATAGAGCTTAGAGTGTGCGACTTTGTTTTTGGTCAGGCAGAGTAAATTATAGGTATGTTGGTCATATTATGTAACAGTCATATGTATCCACCAATGCTAAATATTAAAATGAGATTCAACAGTATAGTCTCAAAGCTTCAAAGTGTTTTCAAATGAAAACTAAGCAAATACAGCAACCGCCACACTATTTAAAACATGTATCCCATATTCATTCAACATCCCAAAATGCAACTACGATGAAATGAATACAAACATTTAAATGTAAGCTTTATAGTCATTAAGCACAAACGTATTGAACCTTACCAGTAATCACATATTTAAAAAAAAGATGCACATTTCTAATTCCATTTTTTGCTGTGCAAGACTGCAAAGCACTCACCCAGGCACTGAATTCCGTCCAAGGCAACCTGAGTCGCATTTTCAGCACAATAAAGGATTACCCCAGCACAGTCCTACAACACCACAACAAAAAAAATCAATAGTGCTACTACAGCCGTAGAAAGGCTGCAATTCAAAAAGACGAAAATTATTTGAACAAACTCACCATGGGACTGTAGTGGCCTTTGTCACACGCGCGTGCCACGTTATATACGTACTGCCGGCACGAACTAAGCCGGGTGTACATGTCAGCCATCTTTCCTTGCATCAGCTAGACAAGTTATGTTACAAAAAAAAATGACAACAAGCATTACTATCAAGGTCTGTAATCCAAAACCAGTGTGATCAAATCATGTTATGCCTGCTCCGATACACCCGCGTTAACTCGTCTGCTATTTTCAAAACCCTTAATAAGTTGAATCAAGTGTGAAAGGCTGCAGTTCAGTGATCCCACAGCACTTAGAAAAAAAACCCCAGACTCTAAGCACTTTTTTTCCCCTGCATACAGCTTTCCTTTACAAAACTGAGTTGTTTGCACTGACACTGCACCTTTCCTACAATAGAGTTCACTTTCTGTGGGCTGCATAATTAAAGCAAAATGTTAATAATAAAAACATTTGCTTTTCACTTCAAGCTTTTTTTTATATTGAGGTATGACACATTGTCTGTTGTATATTTTAGACCTTACTGCAAGACTACTGCACATGGGGTCAACAATGAATATTATACGAGGTCGAGTCAAAAATTATCCACACTCCGCTTCTATTAAAACGTCTGTTGGCTGCTGTGCGGGTGTGAACGTGTTACATCAGTTCATTTGGAACTGCGGTGCGAGCAAAAAACGAATGCCCCACTTGTGATTTGCATGAAAGGAGGAGAGGAGGAGAGCAGCGTGCAGTGATTTGTTTATCGTGGTCTGAGGGTGTACCTGGTGCCGAAACGTACAGAAGAACATAAACGGAAGCAAAAAAAAAAATTGGACCGATACTCAAAGAAACGTGAAAGTTTCTTAAGGAGAATCATTACTGGTGGCGATACATGAATTTATCACAACGAGCCTGAGAGTAAACGGCAGAGGATGGAAACATTCTCAATCGCCGACCATTTAAAGTTTAAAAGTCGACCATCAGCTGGGAAATTTATGCTCTTCAGTTTTCTGGGATTCTCAAGGGCCAGTATTGAAATATTCGGATTAAACGCAAGGGACGGCTTTTTAAGCGCGTTATGATCTTGCGTGACAATGTGCGTCTACACACACTGTTGACACTCTGTAAAACTTAGTTTTGAGGTCTTAAAGCATCCTCCCTATAATCCTGATCCACTAAACTTTTACCCGTTTGGTCTCCTGAAACCAGGCCTATGAGAACACAGTTTCACTTCTGATGAAGAAGTGAAGACAGTGGAGCATTCCTCATTCCTTTAGGCTCAGCCTAAAACTGTTTTTTAATGATTGAATATGAAGGTTTGTTGAAAGATGGACAAAGTGTATTGAAAAGCAGGGAGATTATATCCAAAAAATTATGTTTTTGCCTTTTCTAAAAGTTTAATGTATCTGTTCAATCCTGTACATAAAAAACATTCTTGATCACAAATTGCTCCAATGACCAACCTGGAAGTAGCCGATCTTCTGGCCAAATGCTTCTCGGACATGTAGGTAAGGAATAGCGTGATCAAGCACAGCTTGCATAATACTGTAAGAAAACAAAAAAGAAAAAATGAATCAGCAACCTTTTCCACAAAACAGACAGTTCATTTTAATGCAAGCCAGCGAAGTTTAAATTACCCAATAGGCCCGGCTGAGAGCACAAGCCTCTCCAGGTCAAGTCCACTCATCAGTACGTAGACCCCTTTGTTTAACTGTCCCAACAGGTTCTTCTCTAAAATTAGCAACAATCTTTAAAATAATGCCACAAAACCAACAGGAGCTATTTGACTTTGCTCAGGCCGGTATAAAAATTTAAAGCACAAACACCAACCTGGAACTTTGCAGTCTTCAAAGATGAGCTCACACGTGTTGGAGCCTCTCATCCCCAGTTTATCCAGCTTCTGTGCAGTACTGAAACCCGGCATTCCCTTCATGGAACGAAAATATTAAATTAGCACTTCAAACATAGACAGTTGGAGACAGAATGCGTTCAACGTGCATCACGAACCTTTTCTACAATAAACGCGGAGATTCCACGTGAAGCTGCAGCTACATCTGTCTTCGCATACACAATGAGAACATCTGCATCAGGTCCGTTCGTTATCCAGAACTTATTACCGTTCAGCACATAGTGGTCACCTTAAAGGGCACAACAGATCAAAGTAGAAGAGAAAGAAAACACGAGAGATCATTGCATGCATTCAAATGCAGGAAGTTTATTGCAAAGATACACTGATGAAACATTCCTGAAACATACCATATCTAAGTATAGACTAGCTTTCTCCCCCCAAGCACAGATAATCTTTAATACCCAGCCATGTGACCGTAAAGTGTGTCGCAAAACAATATAATACAATAATCAAGGTCTAAATCAGATTACTGTGTATTACGAAACATCAGGACGTATAGTAATGGAAACAAAAGGCCACAGCTCACCTTCTTTCTTCGCCGTCAGTTTCATGGATACTACATCAGAGCCAGAGTTGTTCTCGCTCATGGCCAAGGCGCCTACATATTCTCCTGATGTTAACTAGAAAATAAATCATCAAATCCTTTTCTGACTCTCAATATCAAGGTAGATTAACATGCAATATGGTCATGAAACGGATAGCACGAGGGCCGTTCAAACCGGGACATTACAAATCACAGTATAGTGATGAGACTCTTAGACACGGTAAAACATCTGAAGGGTGCAAACATTTTAAAGAACGCAGTACGACCGTGAATGACTTTCCTCATTTCAGCTCCAGAATATTGCCACCCTTGGTTCAAATGGGTAATAACATTGACTGACTAAAGGAATTTGGTCTCTCTGTAAA
>JAOVVA010000002.1:9317732-9331449 GCA_028565275.1 Leiocassis micropogon | reverse complement strand
TGTGTGTATATATATATATATATATATATATATATATATATATATATATATATATATATAAAAATAAAACTTAACAAAACATTTTTAAGTAACATTTATATTTATAATAGCAATGGCAAATCTAAACGATTCTGTACTGAGTGCTGAAGCTTCAGAGTGCCGCAACAGAAAACCCTTTTTTTTTTTACGGTTTTTCATTATTAAAAATTTGCTGCATTAAAAGCCCCCGATCTGCCATTTTCTTCAAACTCTGTGTGGTCCCAGCAACTCAACCCGCACACACACTGTCAATTTGAGTTTTGAGACTTTGGAGGCATTTGAGGAAGTAAAACATCATTTCTTTATAATCCTACAGGTGGTACACTCTGAACTACTGTATTTACACATTTTTATCTCGTTTGGTAGGAGTGAATTATTTGATAAATATGTTTAGAAATAATAAAATAGCTCAGTTAAATGTAGCTTTTTTTTGCTTAATTTAATTTAATGTTAAACTCTCATTTTTTAAAATGCTGCATTTAATTAAAACAAGAGAAAAACATAATATTAAATCTGGACATTTATAACATCATGATACTTATAGAATGCCAGTTTAAATCGAATCAGCACCCAGGAATCTTGATAACATTTTTTCGGGAGGTGACTGGATGATTCCCATTCCTACTGACTGTCTCTGTCTCACCGCCTGAGGTTGAAGTCATTAGGACAAAAAAACACAAACCTCACCGTTATCTCTTCACTCAACTAATCTCTGTAGAGTTCTCTTCATTTCAGGGTTTTAGTGCCTTTTATTAGACCATTTAAAAAACATCAAACGTACAGGTTGTGTAGGTATATTTCCATACTTTAAATGCAAAGTGTGTGATTACAAACTGTATTTATCCTTTCCAAAACCAAACTCCGTAAAACCATACTTTGTTTTATACTTGTTCATTGCAGGCAGAAAGACAGAAAGTACTCCAATAAAAAAGAAAAAATATCTGAGCCACCTCATGTACATCTTACGGCCAAAAGTTTGTGGACACCTGAGTGCTGCTACAAAGGTTGAAGCACATGATCACAGTGCAAAAGTCTTAGACACCCTGTGTTTTTAGTAAAACTTTCCTATAGATTTTTTATTTATTTTTGGACTTCATTATGTTTGTAAAAAACATTTCTGATTGCCAAATATTAGTATTCTAACCCTAAATGAAGTGTTACAGAAAAATACTTGTATGGCAAAAAAGCAGGCAGCATATTATACTGTATAAGCAGACACTTTCCAGGAAAAAATAAATAAATAAATTGCATGCACAACCCAGTAGCTTTCAAAGTCATCAGAAGAGCTGTGTGTGGTTCTGCAGGATGGTCAGCAAAACTTTGTAGCTAGTTTCCTAATAAAAACTGTAGAAGTGGTACCCTAGACTACAGTCCTCAAATCGTTGTCAGACTGAATACTGATTTTGTTTTATTAATTATTGCTTCCTGGGCTGTATAGGTTTTTATTTGAGTATAGACTTACTTGCTCTATAGCATTTATTCGCATGTGCCTTTTGCACAGTACTACAGTATATATGCTGTACAGATACCATTTCCCTCGGCTGGCATGTAAACTTGAGCATTCATACACTTGCTGATTTACTGACCAAAGCTAATTTTTTGCTAGGATGTTCATGTATTATTTTCTATGTGACCTACATTACATGTATATCTGATAGTCTAAACAGACCAAGTTAATGTCACGTTAGACATTCAAGCTCACCATAAAAAAGGGACATTATTTGAGAACTTCTGCTTCTTCTTTTTGCTTTTAAACTGTTAATTTTTCCTTGGCACCTCAGCTAGGTTCTGCTATGGCTGTGTTCGACCATTTCTTTTGAATTCTCCCCAAACAGACTATTCCATCACTAAAATCCCCCTTTAGTGTGAAATTATGATGAAAATGGAGCTGGATTGATATAAAAGTTGCATGAATTCAGAATAAACTGTTCAGACTGATGTCATACTGGGGGGAAAAAAAATCAAATATGTATCTGATTTGGAATCACATATTGAAGTGTCCAAAATCAGAATTGTAACTTGCAAAGTGTAACAACAAATACACAACCAGTCAAATTTTGGAGACGCCTTCTAAGTCTGTGGTCTTTTCTGATTTTCATTTCTTTCTACATAGTAAAACAATGCTATAGGCATTCAAACATGCAATAATCACCTTTGAACAGTTGATATTGAGATATGTCTGCTACTTACTGTATGCTCTGTAAAGCCTTTATAACTGACTGCTGTTTATATTGTTGTTACTTAATTACCTTATGCCATTTGTGTTATTTCATAGCTACATTCTTCTAGAATGTAGAAAATAAATCCAAACTATCCAAGATTCAAAGTTGAATGTGATGTAACGTGTTTTTGCAACACTTGCCCTGAAACACTTGAACACTCATTTTGCAACTGTTATGTCAGGAAGTTTTCATCTGACCTGCAGGACTTCCTGTGGAGTAAAAATAACTTAATTAAAAAAAAATATGTGTGTGTGTGTGTGTGTGTGTGTAAATGATTTCTCATGCTCCCAGAATCCCTTTTTCACAATCTGAGTCTGAAATATATGCCTGTGCTATCAGGTAAAAAAAAAACTTCATTGATTGAACGCCCCGATCAATCAGTGCATTCAGGTCATCAGCTGACTTCATTTTTTAGTGGCTTTAAGAATGGTCATTGTTGCAAAGCTGCTTTACTAAATTAATAATAGAAATAGATGAAAAATTAGGGAAATGAGTATGAAATGTGTGAGAAAATATGAATAAATCAAATTGATCCGATTGTCCCAGATGAGCAAGCTGAGGGTGACAGTGGCAAAGAAAATCTCCCTGAGATGGCAATGCTGTAAGAAGAAACCTTGAGAGGAACCAGATTCAACAGGGAACCCATCCTCATCTGGGTGATATCAGATAGCAGGGATTGATCAGCAGTCATACAGAGTGTTAAGAGGCTAGAAGTTGAGTGTAACAGGAGAGGTGTTTAAGTTAATAGAGTCCACTTTCGTTATAGTAGGCTTTATTTTATTGCCACATAACGTTACTAAGCCTAGACCTGACCAACTGAAGCAACCCCAGATCATAACACTGCCTGCAGAGGCTCGTACAGTGGCCACTATGCATGATGGGTGCATCGCCTCATGTGCTTCCCTTTTTACCCTGACACGCACATTACTAGGGTAAATCTGAACTCATCAGACCAAGTATTCATGCTCCCTAAAAAAACTGAAGCCTTTTTCTAATTAGCCTCATTAACATGTGGTATTTTTATGGCCACACAGCTGTTTAGTCCCAAACCTGTGAGTTCTATGGAAATGCCTTGTACTGTTGTTGTTTTTTTTTTTTACCATGAAGCTTCACTTCACTTTTAGTTGTTTTCTCTGCTTGATCTAGCCTGATAATTTGACCCTTTTCTTTCTGGCCAAGCAGTGTAAGAGCAATTGAGGGTTAAGGGCGTTGCTTAAAGGCAAACAAGTAGCAACTTGGTGGTGCCAAGGTTTGATCCTGGGACATTCCAATCAGTAGTACAACACAAATTTGTTTATTTATTATTATTAATAATAAACAATTTATTGTTTTATAAATTAACTCAAAATGCAAAGATGATTCAAAAATATTATACTGAATTCACAGTATAATATTTGTGCTGTGGGCTGCACTGTCTTATCAGCGCTTTCCGTTCAAGGCTTCTGTCTCCCCAGTCACTGCTGTGCAAGTGTGAACTGTTACATCATTTCCTTTGTAACTGAGGTGCGAGCAAAAATGGAGTCCTCCACTTGTTATTTGCACAGAAGAGAGCAGTGCACATTGTTTCATTTTTTTTGTGGTCTGACAGTGTACCTAATACTGTTATTGAATATACACTTTGTGCGCCATATGGAGATTGTGTTTTGTCACGAACACGTGTGTATGAACGTCTCCTAATAGTCCTGAGCTTGCTACATTAGATGTTCACCTGTTTGGTCCACTGAAAGCAGCCCTATGAGGACGGAGATTCACTTTTGGTGAATTTGTGCCATGCAATGAAGCCTAAAACATTTTTGATAACGGAATACGAAAGCTTGTTGGACAAAATAGATGGACAAAGTGTATTAAAAAGCAAGAAAATTATGTTGAAAAATAATGTCTTCGTTTTTTTTTTTATTATTAAAAAAGTTAACTAAGATAAATTCTTGTATATATGTATCTAAATAAACTAAAAACATCTCTAATCACAAGTATGCTGAATTGAGTCATGTCAAGTGGACTTTACGTTGTCTTTTTGTATACAGCTAGTTTTATTTATTTATTTATGTTGCCTTAGCTAGTAAGCTCATTATGTGTCTTAGTTACAAACGTATATTGGACTAGCTGAAGTACCCGTCGGATAAAGAGTTTTTAGAAATAGTTAAAAGGTTAAAGCTAAAAATAAGCTGATTAGCTTTAATCTTATCAATGATATTATTATTTCAGGTTGAAGCCCACATACATGTCTGCCGGTCTTTCTGTACAGCAAAACTCTCTGCGCAACTCATCAATACAAAGAAATTAAATCTTGTAAGGTTGAGTATCTTACGGCTTGTTTACGCCAAGTTGTACTTAATATACAAATAAAAACAAATATACTCCCTGTTAGGTAGTCAGGGAGTGAATCACAAAACAGGGAGTGAATCACAAAAGAAAAAATCGAAAATGTAGATCAGATAAAGATTAAGTTAACAGCGCAGCACGTTAAAATTCACTTATACCACTTCAGTGCTTTGATTTCAGCAATGAAAATATTAACTTATGCTAGTAAAATATTCAGTTTAGCTTTTCTAATTAATATCTATTGGTGCAGGTGTGTGTTTTTACATTGAGCAAGTAGCTTACATAAGTATATTATTAAATCTGGCACATAACTGTTCATAACGTCACTTTTACCCAACATTTTGATTTCACTTATGGTGCAGGTTAAACTTCAGGCAGACACCGAAGTACTGAAAAAGTCTGCCTAAGACTATATAACATTTTCTGAGACTATATCATATCATTGAAAGAGCAAGGGCGGCACAGTGGTGTAGTGGTTAGCACTGTCGCCTTGCACCTCCAGGGTCCGGGTTCGATTTCCGGCCAGGCTCGATTCCCGTCTCTGTGTGCATGGAGTTTGCATGGTGGGTTTCCTCCGAGAACTCCAGTTTCCTCCCACAGTCCAAAGATATGCAGGTTAGTCTTATTGGCACTCCCAAATTGCCTGTAGTGTGTGAATATATGTGTGTATGTGTGTGCCCTGTGATGGATTGGCACCCTGTCCAAGGTGCCCTAATCCTCCTGGGATAGGCTCCAGGTCCCCACGACCCTGAATACAAGATAAAGCGGTATAGAAGATGAGAGTGAAAGAGCAAGTTTTGACCAATTTGCAGACAAAAGGGTCCTGGAGTTGTTTCGTTTCGCTGTCTACTGAAATGTATAGGGTTGAAGTGACAAACCCTACTTAATTGACCACATTTATGAGAAATTGCCAAGAAAACAATACTAACTTTTTAATAAATGTAACCTTTTATGACTCTTTTAATTATATAATTTTATTTAATTGATAATTTTTTATTATTGCTGTACTTGTATTAGGTGTTATCAGGTTCAGTGTGAATCGAGCTGTTACGGATCACCTGAAGACGGAAAAGTATTTCAGCCAATCAGAAACGAGAGTTCCGACCACGCCCCTTGCTTCAATGGCCAATCTGTAGAAACGCAAACTTGACACAGATCATACAGGGAGTAGTATTATAACATACTACTTAGTATATGATAGTTTGGAGTTTCCGACATAAACTTATTTCGTGTCAGAAGCACGTGTTCTGTACGTAGCATGTCCTCGACACACTTAATTTTTAAACACCCTGTTGTACAAGGTCAGGAGTGACGTCACGCGGAGAAACCAGCTGCAGCTAATCCAAGCGGGTCAAACGATTTTGGAAGGATATTAGGACAAGTGCACAGAAATACAAATATCATTATTAGCTAGTCGTGTTTTTTTTACCTGAATCTGCTCATCTGTAAGTCCATTAACGATGTCGTCCACGGGAACAGCACCAGCACACCCCCGCTGCGACACACTAACGCCCGCCAACCTCCGTGCAAGTCGCAACACTCCTCTGGCTGCTAACATTGTAATGCTGGAAAATGCAAAGTGGAAAATAAACACTATAACTGCGCACTGTGTGGTGTATATATGCACACGAAGAGGTCGCTTCTTCTCTCAGTCATAACGTGAAGAACTTGACACTTCACTGCCATCTACTGGACAGGAGCCATGACTCCAGCGCAAGGGCTTATTTTCCTAAGTTAATAATATGGGAATGCATTTCAGCCTTGTTCATGTAAACCAGATGCATGACCACATGGGTGGGTCAAGGTGAAACTGATTTGAAATTGAACCATTGAAATAGGCCTTGACAGACCAACTTTGGCATTTGTAGTTCATAGAGAGTTCCTCATAAATACGCTGGAGGAAGTCAAAGAAGCACCTCATATTCTTTAAAGGCATATATTAGCTCTTGTCATTTTTTTTGCTATCAGTCTGGATAGATGACAGATGACAGATGCATATAATACACACATGGGTCAACACCTTTATATTATTATTATTATTATTATTAATAATCTTATTATTAGCACTGTCATCTTTTACCTCCAGGGTCCAGGTTCAATTCCCGTCTCTGTGTGCATGGAGTTTGCATGTTCTCCCCGTGCTTGGTGGGTTTCCTCCGGGTACTTTGGTTCCCAAATTGCCCATATTGTGTGAATGTGTATAAGCCCTGCGATGGATTGGCACACTATCCAGGGTGTACCCCGTTAGTGTGTGAATGCATGTGTAAATGTTGATTGGAGGTCCTACCACTGTCATAAAAATAATAATAAATGCAATTGGCCTCCACAGTCCCTAGTTGGACTACAGGGGTTCCTAGATGGATGGATGGATTATTATTATTATTATTACTATTACAACCAATTACAATTTTGTTAGGGCACCATGGTAGTGTATAAGTAATCTTCTTTCTTTGTCTGACTGGATTTCCTCCAGGTTCTTTGGTTTCTTCCTACTACCAGAACCATGATTTTAAGCTACATTCCCACCTCAGGCCTAGTGTCCCTGGACAGGCTCCAGATTAACTGTGACCCTGAAGATAAATAAATGGGCTCTAAATAATTGGCTGACTGCATTCTAGCCTTGACTATATGAATCAAGGGCATGACATTGACATACATATGTGGGCCAGATTGGCTGGTGCTTCTCTTTACACACATATTATCTGTACCCCAGTTGCACCCTCCCAACCCTCATCTCTGATTTTAAATTACCAGAAGTCTATGTTTTTCCACAGTTCACACAGCCTTAATGCAAGAGTATGATCCTTTTGGGCTGTACCACATGTGCCAAATAACAGAGACACAAGTTTAGCTAGAAAAAGAACTTGATTAAAAAATCTTTATTTTTTATGAAGTTTCAACTACATGGTAATAAATATTTTTTAATACATTATTATTATTACTGTTGTTGTTAGTAATTACATTGAGGATATTCGGCAGACAACCTTATCCAGAGCCAAGAGGGTTAAGGGCCTTACTCAAGGGCCCACCAGTGGCAACTTTGTGGTGGTGGGGTTTGAACCTGGGACCTTCCAATGAACAGTGTAACACCTTAATCACTGTGCTACCACTGCCCCCAATATTATAAGTAGTTGTTATTACTGATAGTAGTAGTGTTTTTGTTGGTAGCATTAATAGTGATTGTATTGTTGTTGTTACTAGGAGTAGTTGTAATAGTAGTTTTGTTGTTGTTCTTAGTGGTAATAGTGTAAAACAATTATAAAAGATGGCAGTGAGATAATGCTGGACTGGTCAAAGTAAGATAACCAATTAAGATCTAAACAATAGTCAGTTTACATATTCTTAAGGGTATGTTTGATATCAATCAAATCCATATTTCACAATGAACAGTGTGTTGAAATCATAAATAACCTACAAATTAAGTAAACAACATTTTCAATATAAAGTTTTATACTTTCCAAAATGTGATTGTTCTTATAAAGTGGAGCAACTTTATCTACTTCCTTTTGTTAAGTTCATTAGCACATAGATTAGTGGCATGGGGGTTTCATTCTGTTCTAAGATTGCATTAATTAAGATTACGTTGTATTTACGTGACGGTTTGTTACTTTGATGATCATACAGTTCAAAAAGGTATAAAAAAGAGATTTTACAACATTTTACAACACATGGCTCTTACCATTAGAAGCAGATGTTTTCCCATTACAGGCACACACGCACCTTTATCATCTGGGGTCCTATGGCCACGACTCTGTCCGTTGACTCTGTAAGTTTCTACTTACTTTATCTTTTACATTTGTCTTGTTTTGAAAAAAAAATAATTGTCACTACTTTATTCTTGAATATTAAGCATTTCTTTTAGAATGGTAACAGTGACACTCATGGTGCATTAAAGTATGGTGAAAAGGTTTAGACATGACATGACATGACAGGAAATTTGAGAATACTATACTTATACTTACTAAACCTGCACATTTGAATATCAATTCTTACGAGTAAATAAGAAAAGACCTTGGCCTGCACATTGATAAAAACATCTGAGCTAACTAAATGAATGTTTATTTATGTCATTTTTTGCATATGTTTTATATTACCGCATTATCTGGTATATTTACATATAATCCATGGACAGGTGTAGCACAGTGATTAAGGTGTTGGACTTCTGATCAGAAGGTCCCAGGATCAGACCCCAGCATTATCTGGTATATATGCTACACCAAGCTACATGTGTGTAATGAAATAAATGGAAGTCGCTCTGGATAAGGGCATCTATCAAATGCTGTAGCGTGTACCCTGGACGATGTGCCAATTCGTCATAGGGCACACTACACACACTACAAGCAATTTGGGAACACCGATTAGATTAATCTGCATATCTTTGGACAGTGAGAGGAAACCGGTGTACTCAGAGGAAACCCACCAAGCACGGGGAAAACATGCAAACTCCATGAAAACCTACCTAAGTCTGGAATCTGATCCTGTATGGTTTTTAGTACACTAGCAATGTACTAAAATTAATATGACTTGACATTTTAGTCCTACCATAGTAGCATTGCTGTTGTTGTTGTTAGTAATACCAGTGGTAGTAGTGTTACGGTTAATGTTGTTAGCAGCAGTAGTTGTAGTATTTATATTGTTATTGTTGTTGTTAGTAATAGCAGTGTTAATAGTGTTATGGTTAATGTTCTTATTAGCAGCAGTAGTTGCAGTATTTTTGTTGCTGTTAGTGAAAGCAGTGGTAGTAGTGTTATGGTTCTTGTTGTTAGCAGCTGTAACTGTAGTATGTTTGTTGTTGTTTTTGTTGTTAGTAATAGCAGTAGTAGTGTTTGTAGTGTAATAGCAGTAGTTGTAGTGTTTTATTAGCAGTAGTAATAGTACAGTAGGAGTAGTTGTGCTGTGATTGCTGTTGGTGGCTCACTGGTAGAGGGAACCCTCTGTGTGTGAGATGTAACAGGCTAAACGCGCAGGTGCTAACGAGGAAATGAGTGAAACAAACAAAGTCAGGAAGCAGCAGAACAGCGAGACTGAAACGCGGAAGATCCAGTTTAGCCCAGAGAACCGCGCTGAGGTTACGTGTGTCACAGGGCTTCCCCACGGCTGCAGCAGCACGCACCAGTGCAAACAGCACCGAGCGGACTCTGGAGAATCACCGCGACCAACTGGATTTTTACACCCCGATGATTAACTAATGCGTGGATTCGATAGACGGAATCAGTGTAAAAGTGGATTACGAGACGTAGATTTTCCTTTAAAAACCGAGTCCATTATCGATGCCAAAAGAGAGGCGGAGGTCTCTGAAGGAGGCGTTGACCTGTAGCTCCTCTCCCCTGAGCGGGAAAGAGCGCCAGGGCCACTGCTCGTCCGCACACGTCTGTAATGAGCGGCTGCCGATGGCGAGCGCGCGCTTGGTGCCGCAGCTGACCGTGACGGCGGACGAAGGCAGCGGCGCGCGGCAGCTCGAGTACGAGGAGGCGGAGGGGCTGAACGGAGGAGCGCTGCTCCGCCGCAAGCTCTCCAACTCGTCCGTATCGTCCACCGGCTCGTCCGTGGGCTTAGAGGAGTCAGAGGACGACGTGCTGAGCGACAACGAAACGAAAAGCAAAGGCATCGTTACTTTGGAGCATTTGGCAGACGCAGGAGAGGTGGGTGTTCTGCGAGAAAAAAAAGCTTCTCAGCCATCGAGGTCCTTCTGAAATCTCTAGCAGTAGCTTGTCAAAGGCTGATCTTAAAAAAAAAAAAAAAGTGTCACACCATGCAGTGAAACTTTTTGTCTTTTTATCTGTAGTCACGTTGCCTTCGATCATTTTGCACGCACAGATACTTTGTATAATACATGAATCTGTGAGTGCAAAAAAAAAAAAAACACAGCGAAAACACTACAGGTTGTTTTGCATTTACATGCTCCAGCAATTCAAGGGCGACTATGATACAAAAAAAAAAAGGCCACCATATCAAAGTTCATGTTCAAAAATGAAAACAAATGTTCTTGCACCACCAACAGTGTATACGTAAAAAGTATGCATATTTTATCTTTAAATATGTATTTTAAAAATAATTCAAGATAACTTAAATTACAGCAATGAAAACACCCTAAGTGTAATGCTTTACATTATTTTTTATTGTGCATTATGGACCACTAAAGTACCTTTTACAGCTTCACACTAAAAGCAAATTAAAGCTTGCACCATCTGCACCACATGTACGAGGCACAAATCAGGTATGCCTGATGGCACCACCCCAGAAACAAGGACGACTAAAAGAACAGTACCTTTATTGATATAAATGAATGATCAAGTTTTTTATTATTTTTTTATTTTTTATAAAAATGCTTTAAGAATGCTATAGGACATGTCTGCAGTCTGCATGAACAATGCTGTAACCCACAAAAGTGTGAAAACAGATAAGGGCATAGTAGTTTGAAGCAACAGCACGAAGAAAGTTTCAAAAAGAAACTTAATTCTGTAGTAATAAGACTGTATTCCACAGCATATGGTTAAATATTTAACCGGATAAGATCCGGCCTTTCTGATGAATAGAACCTTTTTGTTTAACAGGTATGATTTTATTGCATAAAATAATGTATCATTATGCAGAGGTTAGAAGCTCAATCATAAATGTTGAAATTAAACCCATTCCAAGCTTTCTAGGCCAAAATGTCAGCGGTCGGTGGTGTCCTATTTAGCATACTAAAATAATATTTAATATATCCACTGGAAATCACAAAGTAGTATTTTATCTGATGTGTGCGTGTGTGAGTGTGTGTGTGTGTGTATGTGTGTGTGTTCCATTATCTGCCAAGTGGCAACTGCTGTGTTGCATAAATTCTCTGTTCCCGGAATCCCATCGCTCGATCACATCCATAGAAGGCGTTAGCAGTCAAAGAACTTTAAACACATGCAGCGTCTTGAAGTCTGAAAGGCATGTCTGCACAATATCCAACCTTCTGATGACTTCATCACCTCCTGCTTGACGAGCTTGTTTTATCATATGGAAGAAAAAAGTCCTTTACAAAAGGCATTAGAGCAGTTTGCTCTCAAATATCCCAAGGAATCGCGTAGTACACACAGGCTGTGTAAGGAAACCCTGATCTTATCTTGGCATATTTGAAGAAAACAAACCTTTAGCACTGTGACATTTACAGCCGAAGCCACATCATGCAGCAAACATTTTCACTACCTCTTTAAAAAAGAAACAACTCTGTGCCTGTTAAAATGCCACTCAGATGATCGTCACGGTGGTTAGAATAAGTATGCTTCATATATTTTACACATGGCTAAACAAAGAGCTCTTTATTTAGCATGTTCTTGTTTAATAGCCTACAGTTATGCTGTAATGCACCGGTTAGGGTTAGTTTTTTTTTCTCCTTTGTCTCAGATCCTGGAAGTCCTTCCAGAGAATGAATACAAAGCATGGGCTTCTTATGGACTGTCCATGGCAGCAGGTTAACACATCAACCAGGGTACGGTTTGTTCACTGCGTGCGTGTGAGGTGACATTTTCGCCAAGCCTAATGGGTTTACAAAGTGGTTTGATTCACTGTGGACACACACACACACACACACACACACACACACTTTTACGCACATAGATGAATATATGTTTACTTTGAAACTTTATTTGCTGTGTTGAAACTCTAGAGAATATTGAGGAAGGTATTTTCCTGGTGAGTCTGTGATGCAATATTTGCTGCAGACAAACGTTTTTTGTTGTTTTAATTCAAGCTTGGGAGACACGCTGCTCTCCCACCCAAGATTTATAAGAGTTTAATGTCGGACTTGGTCGTGTTTGTGTATAAATTTCCAATATGACTGTACAGTTCAATATTTGACTTATGGGTGTGTTACAGATGTGTGCATTTACTGTTGTACAAGGTTCAGCTTTCATGTTGTGCAAAAGCTTAATTGTTATTGCTTATCTGTACATATGGGAGTTCTCCACTGATTCGGTCCAAATCCGCATACAGCTCCTGTCATGGAAAGTAGATATCATTTGTGAAATGGCTTACCTTGAACGTTTTCACCTTCATTTGTTCCATATAGCAAAAGGCCTGAGGTTCCTGTTTTGCCCCAGTGTTTCATCGTTATGAAGAAGTACAAGTTGTTCATAACTAGTACATGAGCGATTACCTAGGAGGAATTATTCACAAGCCTTTCATTATAAGGGGCAAATTGTGAGCTTAGCATTTCGGCTGTGACCTTTCAATATAAACACTGTTGTGTGTCAGAATACATGTTTTGTGTGTGTGTGTGTGGGTGGGTGAGTGTGTGTAGGAGTGTGCGCACATGTTAGTGGAGGAAAATGGCATTTGAATTCAGGAAGGTTAATCGTTTCTAAATTCGAAATGTCGAACGCAGTACTTTTCACATGTAAGGTTTCAAACATGACAGGCCATGCTGTTGTAGGAAAATAATTACCAACGCAGTGTCGTGTCACAGGCTCCAACACCAACACAGTATTTTCCGTTAACAGCATGTGAGAAAGTATATCGCAGCAATGTGTAAACACAAACAATATTTTGTTACATTAAAGAATAACATCATTTACGTTATATAGTATGGAGAGTTGTTCCCTCACAAGCCTCTCTTATTTCTCTTTCTAATGAAGTTAAGTGGACAAAGAAAATGTACATTGTCATGTGACAGAGAAACAAGACTATCCCGATACTGATAGTGATACTTGTCTGCTTGTAGAAAGAGGAAATTTGCAAGAATTTGGAAACATTGACATGAAGAATTCTATGTAAAAAAAAATAAAAAAAAAAAACTCAGGACTGCTACTGTGAACTCAATTGAATATGTAGGCTAATACACTCAGCTGAAGTCCAAAACAATAATTACACTAGAATACAGCTTATATTAGCTCCAGGAACCATTTAAGATGTCATATTCCACCTCATTATCTCTAAGTGTGAAATAATTCCACTATTGCTTCTTTTCTTTTCAGCAACATAATACAAAAGAGGGACTTGAAAAAAAAAACTTTTCTTCCCCCAGACTAAAAATATTTAAAATGTCATATTTTAAATATTTTTAGCTGTTACCATGAAGTGCGCAAAATTAATATATTTTCAATGTACAGACATGCCAACTTTACAGTTAGATTATGTCTCGGGTAGCATAAAGGAGTATTACTTTT
>JAOVVA010000002.1:9267705-9281044 GCA_028565275.1 Leiocassis micropogon | reverse complement strand
TTTTTCACGTTGTCATTATAGTGTGTAGAATTCTAAGAAAAAAAATGAATTTAATCCATTTTAGAATAAGGCTGTGACATAATAAAATGTGGAAAAAGTGATGCGCTGTGAATACTTTCTGGATGCACTGAAAGATAATATAATTGGCCTAAAATGAGGTTATACCATACAGTACATACTGTACATTAAGATGGACATTTGGACATGGGTGAATGTTTTCATGACCTTTTTGAAGTTTGCTAACTGAATGACGACCTGCCTTTGACACTTAAACTTTACAAAAAATGTAAAAAAAATAATAATAAAAAATCATATCTATCAGATGTCGTTTAAGTCAAACCAGGTCTTTTGATTGAGAGAAATAACAAAGCACATTCATGTGAGTGAAATTATCTTAATTTCCCTATATAAGCTCGTGCTACATTAATCATTTCACAAGTGCCTGGATACCATCAAAGCAGAAAGTATTTTCAGTATGCATGAGCCATGATCAGACTAAGTGCTTCACATCATCGTTACTGCTGAAACGCTGGCCTCTCAGGGACTCCTTTGGTAGAAATCGCTTGAAGCTAGGTCTGAACTGAAGGATGTAAGAAATAATACACAGCCGAGCTATACAGTATATGAAATGTACAAGTGATGCGGTGGGCAGTATGAGGTTGTGTATTATCCTCCCTGTTTTTTTCCTAAAAGTGTTACGTGCATCTTGTAGAACTTGACTCCATGGGGGAGAAAACCCACCCGAATGATTTCACATTTGTAGCCAAAAAAATTGACAATAACTTGATTTTTTTTTTTAGTTTTGATGCATGCTTCAATTCAGGGGTGAAATTATGCACGTTTAGTCATACGTGACAATGCGATCAAGAAAAACTTGGCCTTCTGTGTCGAAAACGTTCCTTTAACTTTGACTTGAATCCTCCTTGTAGTTGTACTGTATTGATTTCCAAAACAAATTAATAACTTGGAAAAGTCCTTAGCATATCTAGGAACCTATTCAGAACTGTTGGAAGAATATCCTTATGAAGCCACTTGAGAAAATGCCTACAAGTGTGTAAACTTGTCATCAAGATTATTCAATAAATCCAAGACTATAGATCTGATTTACTTCATCTCTAAGCACTGCATAATGCAATATGAATCATTTAATCATTTTCTTGTCCTCAATAGTACTCTTAAATGAACTATAGTATTTTAATATGTAGTTAGACCCCTGACATTTTTTTTTTTCGAATAGGGGAGTCTAATTTAATCTACAAAGTGTCTGTATGTCTGATTTGTTTATCATATTCTTGCTGGTATTCTTTTCTAGCTCTATAAAAATCTGATTTCTTTCAGTCAGCAGATAAAAGCAAGAGTTATGAGTCCATGAAACGAGAGAAAAGAAGAGCTCCTAATAATTACATTTACACTAGAGTTTATAAAGTGTCAAATAACACTTAATGTCTGTTTATTTACATAATGCTCATATTATTGCACACATCACATTTTTGTGAACAGCGCAGAGATACATAAAAATTTCCCTTGACCATCCTGGAATAGGAATTCTGTTTTAAAGCCCTAGGATTTTAGGTTTTAAATAGCAGCAATAGTAGATATATAAATAATACAGCAATGAGAGAAGATACACTAGCATTATACAAAATAATGGACTGGTTAACAGTAGTCACATGATTAATTCCCTACTCACTCCTTTGAACAGTAAGGTTCAATAATAGTGTCATGTCACTGCTGGTTTTGGCCACAAAATAGCCTATAAGGGCTCCATATCTCAGCAGCCCTGTTCATGTGCCTCATCAATTAGTTTTACCTGTATTGCATTTCACTAATAAGTAATTCTATATAAAGTTTAGTTGTTGTGTTTCAGTGCAAGAATTTTGTTGTGTTTGTCTCATATATGTAGTATACTGACGCTGTTCCTCCACTCATTCATGTTTCCAGTTTTGTTTTTGTTTAATAAATCCTCGCGTTTGCACCTGCCTCACCAAATCTGACAAAAGCCTAATTAGCAAATATAATTATTACTAATCACTGGTAATAAAAACTTGATTAAAATGGAAAGCTTTGTCAATAATTGTCTTAATAAAGGGTACGCATTCGGCTTTTTCCAAAATGCATTTGTAATTGCTGAAATACATAATTTGTTTTCATTATAAAGTTTCAAAAATAAAATGCCAGCCACATCCTATGAGGTAATTTACGCTCCAAAGTATTTAACATTTCAGGAACAAAAGGGATCCAAAAATCTTTTACACTACAAGAGTTCTTTTAACAAACATCAGTTAACTAACATCAGTACTGTAAATCATAAGTAATGTAACATACAGTACATTCATCTCAATGTTATTAAATGTTGATGATTTACTTGTCTCCAGATAATTTATTATATAATTCATAATGTATGTAATTTATTATATAATAATGCAATTATGATTATGGTAGTATTATATCCTAATCCAACTCTGTTCTGAATTTAGCTAGTTAACAACCGCAATAATTCATTAATGTGTTATTTATATTGCTCATTTTTGCTTAATTAATTAATTTATCAGTTGGTTAATATTGGTTAATACTTTAATAAGTGCCGGTTAATACGTAATTTTTGTTTGGCTTATTTAGTTAGTTAGAGTGTTAGGAATGTTAAGCACTACTACTTCCTACATAATATTAAGTTCATGGTTTGCTCATGTTAACTAATGTAACTATTTTAGACTGTATGTATTAGAATACAAACTTTAGTAAAACATTAATACACAATGTTTGGTCCACTTCATACAAAACATTAACGCTTACATAATGACAGCTTCTTCACAGTGTACCTGAAATTCTTAAGGCTGTTTGCACACTGTCCTTATTCCACAGTTATTATGCTGCTATGCACTTATGTTGTTTTTAAAGCTTATTTTTGCATGACATTTCTAAGATGAGCTTATTCTGAGATTATTTAATTTTATAATTTATTTTGACTTATTTTTGACTTTTTTCATATGAACCAGCATGTCAAGTTGTTAAAAAGAAACCCCATTCCTAAAGTTTTAATAGGTGTCAGAGTTCTCGTACAACTATTGTCAAGTGTTAAATATAGCAAATATCTGAGTTCTATTTCTATTGCCATCTGACCTGGAACTCTAATTCTATCAAATACTATCCTAAAGCTGACAAAAAATAATAAAGTTAAAATACTGTAACATATGATTCCCCTAAATATCTAAGGACTCTTTATGTAAGAGTTGTTAATCTGTACCAATACAGTCAGAGAAAGCAGATGGGTTGAATGGGTAGAAAAAGTCAGAGGCGTTGGAAGGTGGAGGGGACCAAGTTAAGGCACAACTGGAAGAGTCTCTTACTGAGAGTGAGGCAAGCACAGGTCAACACAACACCCGTCACCACAGCGGACGCCACCACCGCCACTATCAGAGACAAGGACGGGTGTCCGACGACCATGGAACCCTGTGTTTCTGCTGGAGGATGAGTAGAAAGAAAGAACAAAAAAAGATCAAAGAAAGTGGGGACAATTTACCGTAAAACAAATATTAACTAATATTTTTAATAATGCTTCAACAAATAAGTGCCTTAATACCACACATTCAAATTTAAGACAACAGATAAATCACAGATGTCACTGTCTGACAGAGTGTTTGATTGAATGAGCACGATTTGACCCGAAATATGACACTGCGATTATATTGTTGCATAATTTGACTGTGATTCAAACTGTAATATTTAACTATTTTGTATTCAAATGTACAAGGTGACACAGAATAACGGGAATTTTTGAAATGCGTATTGGTAGCCATTAGCAGGTGGTAGCACTGCGGGTTAGTGACATTTAGCAAGTAAACACGCCGCCATTTTAGTAATCATGGATCAGTGGAACGGGCAACAGCGTGCGTTAGCCATAAAAATGTTTGATAAAATATTGTAAAAAAGTTCCCGTTTTTTTGTGTCACCTTGTATTTAGTAAGGCTAACAGCAAATAAAGCCACTTGTGAATTAAATTGCAATAACCTGCAGCCATTAAGATTAGATAATTGCACAGACCCTATTGCGACTTTTTATTATTTTTTGGGATTACATTAATTATAATTGTAAAACATCTACTTGTAATACAAGGCTGAATCCCAGATCCCAGTCTAACCCCTGATCAAAGGCACTACTTGGTTCGTGGAACAAGGGATTTTACATCCTACAAGCACTTTCCATTTTATGCTTTTTGGTACTCAACCCTGGAACCAATAAAAGAAAAGCTGAATAAGTAGAAATATAAAGTAACTCTTGTAAAGCTTGTCAAGACTGTTCACCACCACCACGGTTTAATTTTCTCATCTTTTGGCTATGTAGTACCAGTAAGAATTTAAAACTACTTTCACCCCTGTTAATAACCCTTACTGTCAGTCGACATCTCAATGAAATGTAATTATAAAAGACTAAAAATCTTCAATAAATCTTTGGTAAATCACAGTGGTAAAAAAAAACAAGGGTTAATCCACTTCCTGTGGTAATGGCATCACACCATCCCACTGTGGATTATTTTCCCTATAAGAACACTAATTTTTCTCTCTCACATATTATAACTTATATCTGTTACTTTTTGGTCTGTCATGCTTATTCACCTATACAGCTGACATTGTCTGGAGCAAGAATCTCTTCATTATGACACAGGCAGATGATGAACCTGCTATCTTTATCACGTTTGCAGCTCTGAGTCTGGCAGTGGCTGCAGTTCAGATGTACTTCAATTTCAGCTTCCCCGTGACTCTCCATGACTGAGAACAGAACAAAAAAAAAAAGCAACATTTCAAAATGGTAAAAATATATGAAAAACATACATTTGATAAAACACATATTTAACCGGATAATTGTTGAATTTTTTTTCATATATCATTGATGTTATTTTTTTTGCCATTCAGTACAGTATGTCAGAATTCAACATTTTCAACCACACCAAAATCTCAAAACTCGTACAGATGACCTGAAACTATCTCAAAGAATACAGACCCTAGAAAAATTGGACATGTTTTTCATCTTTTTGCCAGCTTTAACTTGGGAAACTGGTTCAGCATGGTGCACACACGATTATAATGTACAGATATAATCCACACCAGATTTCCCCTGTTCCTTTCATATTATTGTAATATGGGTAACAATAAATATGTAAACACTTGTTTACTGTACTTACCCTTTGCTTTTGTTTGCTAAAACATATTATTTCTTTAGGATTGTTTGATTTTATTGATTGTTCGATCCCCTGCTCCTCCCTTAAGCTTGGGGCAGTGTGATTATTTCCACATTGGGCCTCTAATAGCCCTAGATATACAGTATAGTACCCCACTTTTGACTCCTGAGAGCAAAATCAATTTTAATGTGTGAAATAGGGCAGTGAGCATGAAAACCCACAAAATCTATGGAATATAGGTTTCTATTTGCCCATTAGATTCTTTTTTTTAAAAATGGTTGGACCAAAAACAGTAAATGAGGCTTAACATTAGTTCGATATATACATTCATGATTTAAATAGTATGAAATGAAAGCAGAAATTCCGATCTATCATCTCAAATTCATCTTTTGATCTGAGACTCCCTTCAGTATGTACTGTATCAAAAACAAAAAAATTAACCTTGCTATTCCAATACTTTGGAGGGAACTGTATATGATGAGGCTCTGCCTCATCTATGACTTTTTGAATAAGCCACTACTATATAGTGGATATATTTCTTAATGATAATAATTGCCTGATAATAATTACCATTATAACCATAATGAAAAGATTAGAACAACTGTCATGCACCAGCTGTTTGAACATTCTGAATGATAATTATATGATAATAGACTAGAAAGAATCACGCACAGCAATCTTTAAAAGGGAGCAGTAAGCTGCACATTATGTTTAGAGTTACCCTGAAATAGCCACAAAATTGTGATTTAGTACAACAGTGAACCAATATCTATCGAAATGAGATTAATGAGAATATAAGGGAGGGATGGAGAATCAGCAGCTGGGCTTAGTGCTTTTTGAGGGAGGAGGACAAGGCGGCGCGAGAGAGAAGGTATAGAGAATGTGTGAGTATAGGTGTAAAGGGAAACTAACATGATTTTCATTTTTCCAAATGTATATATACCCATAAACAGCCCAATGTACAGACATCATGGCAGATCAAATTACACAAAGCTTTTTATTTCAAAATCTAACCACAATATTACGTTTACTTGTCCTGATGCCTTATTCTGAGCATGTGTATAGGTGTGTGTGTTTATCCAGCACCTGCCAGAGGTTGCAGAAAAAGCTCTCCTGAGGGATGGACAAAAGAAACGCCATCCTGTCCATCTGCTGTGAGGTCATCAGCGTGGGATGCATCACCACCTTAACAGAAGAGTGACACGTAAAAAAGCACTTTGAAAACAAGACCACCTTAACATAAACATGCATTTCAAAGCCTTTCTTTAATATGGAGTCTTGCTTTTCAGACAGACATGTAGGAAGTGTTGGGCTGTACTAATGAGTCATATAATGGCTGATGCCATAAAACAAAAAGACTGTTAGAAAGCTTAAATCAAACCAAGATATTTTATTTGAAAAGAAAACTGTAATGGTGTAAAAAGTATAGACCTAAATTTTGTATCAAACCATACTAGTGGATGCCTCCGAATTGCAATTTAAGAAAAAATATAATACAGTAAAGCTAAAGAAAGTGTTGAAAAATAACGGAGGTCACGGGATTTGTAGTATCTGGAGACCTAGTTTGAGTTTCCTGTGGCACAGGAGAGGCCTGCAACTTTACTTTCATTTACATAACTCCCGAATATGATGTCAAAGCTTTAACCTCGAATTATCTAAAATAACCTCGGCTATCACTTAATTGTCTTAATAGGCTATTGTTTGGAAAACTATTGTCATTATAGGTGCTATACATGTCTTTTGATGATTTTCAGCTTTGCCTTTCTGCACACTGAATTGTTATATGGTGTATAGCGCTATGACCCAGCACCCAAATACTTTCAAAGCACTCCACCACTCAATTCTTCACGGAAGATGGAAACAAAAACCTTAAAATAGGATATACAACCCCGCCAAATCACTCATGCTGATTCGCACGGGACTAATATTACTGTATCACAGGTCCTATGTGCTCTGCGAAATATGGTAGGTCATTTGCGGGGGAATTTTTACTTTACAAATTACAGACATGGCCGATTTGCACAGGATTAAGATCACAGACAACCTCCGCAATTATTACAAATCACACGAGGTCCCCAGATAATACTAATCCCGTGCGAATAGGACATTAGGCAAGCTTGCTTGTAATTTCTTTAAGTAGTCGTCAGGAATAGTTCTCCAGGTTTCTTAAGGGACTCTTCTTTGAACATTGCCTTGCTTTTGTTCCATTCTCTGTCACGATAATCCCACATTTCTACAATAATGCTGAGATCCAGGTTTTGGGGAGACCAATCCATGACTGTTCTGTTGTGTTTATTCAATCTATAAAATTTCCTCATAACTAAATAAAAAAAAAAACTAATAAAAAAATGAATAAATACAAGAACCTCTGGATTGGCACCCTGTTCAGGCTGTACTTGGCCCTCATGCCCCAAGTCTCCTAGGAAAGGTGACTTAGGGCATATATACAGGATAGACTGGTATAGATGATGACAACAAGAAGAAACTCTTGCTCTTTTGAAGCGAAATACAAAGAAATGAGGGGTGGCTCAAGACATTTGCACAGTACTACTGTACATACTAAACATTATTAGTTGTTTCTAAATGGAAACCACTGAAACAGTCCTTATATTAATCTCTCTGATCATATAGTGACAACTTGTAAAATCACATTTTAAAGAAATTATCATTTGTTTATCTCTGCTACATCAAAAATCTTAATTTCAACAAATATGGCACTGTGATTTTTAAGTCGTTTTGTAGAAAATAGCTTATTCTGTATGCATTTCTCTTTTTATTTAAACCACCCAGTAATGAAATATGATATCCTTCACACTGCTGACTTGTTGACTTCAGCTAACTTCATTTACTCATTGTCTTCAGTTACCAGGAAGGCAATATTCCCATGCTCTCAGAAAAAAAAAAACATTGCTGCGATAACCTGGTCATTCAGTACGTTCAGATAGTCAGCTGACTTCAGTTATTGTCTTATAACATTGTCGAGTCTAAACCTGACAGACTGAACTGCCTCCAGAGGGTGGTACGTATATTGGCACTACGCATGATGGGAGCATCGCTTCATGCAATTCCCTTTTTTTGATCATCTACAAGTGGTGTTCTTATGGCCACATAGGTGTTTAGTTTGTCTTGCATTGTATGTGTATAAATGCTCTTCCTTTCCCTAAACGTACAATTTTTACAATGCAACTTCATCAAGCAATTAAGTGATCTTCATTCATGATTCATTTATTGATAATTCAGCATCATCCTTCCAGATTTTAATAATGAATTGGACAGTTCTTACCCCAATTACAGTAATTTCAAATCTCCTTAGTTGTTTTCTTTGCTCAAAACTGGCCAATAACTGTATCCTTTTAAAGCCGATACTTTTTTTAGTGCAGGTCAGTGTTTAATAGTGAGTGTGTAACTAAATTAATGTAGTAACCTCTGTATCCTCCACCACCTCCTCCAGCAGTACAGGATCCTCCTCCTCCTCCAAACCCTCCAAAAGTTGCCCAGCCCAATTTAGACAGAGCCTGAGGACAAGGCGAGCCACCTTCTGCCCCTTCAATCAGAGATCTTCCTGCCCACAGGTGCATAGTGGAGTCTTTCCAACCACCTCCCCCTCCTTTAGAAACAAACACACTGTCAAAATGTATTCCGCTAAATGACATCCTTATTGCCAAACACTTGAAAAGTCCATCGAGTATTGAATTGATGCTGCAGTAATTGTCTAACAACTCTTTCAAATTCTCTTTCACAAAATATAAATTAAGGGAATGTGATTGCTCACGTAATGATTTCACGTAATCAAGCACATAAAAGAATTTTAGGAACCATCAGGAAATGTAAACAAAAAAGCTTTGAAATATTAAATGGTCTTTGACAGCACAAACAAAACAGCTCGGCTTCATATACTGTATCTGCGAAATGGCACATTTAACGAGACTGCAGAAAAATACATTCCAAATTTAAACATTATTTTTTTTAGTAAGCTTCTAAAAGACCTGCCAATTTACTGGGCACATCAGCAAGTTTCAGTAAAGTAGCTATTGATTTTCTCTCTCTAAGTACTAAGCCTGTCTAGCAGGGAAAGAGTTAGACGGAAGACCTGCTGCTCCAGTTCTGCCGTTGACCCCGGAGGCCACTGTGTCGTTCTCATACTGTTCCAGAGAGATCTGGTCCAAACTGCTCTCAGAGTCCTCCAGATACGCCTTCCCTCCTCCACCTGCTGCTATCAGCAGAGGCACCGGCTCTCCATTCTCCATCTGCACCAGGACATCCCCCGACCAGAAAAAAAAAAGTTACTTTTCATCAATGAACAACGTAAACCACTATTATCATCCAGAGCTTCCTGGACTTTCATCTGCGACCTTGTTCTGATGATTCAAATGCTTTCAACATGTTGATTCTTTTCTTCTTTAGACATGCATATTATGATAAAGACTTCTGCCCACATGGTTTCCTTTAGGCAATGTCACCCCTTTAACGGGATGTTTTCATGATAGGAGAAAGTACAATAGAAGGAATAAAAGCTTACGCGGAAAATGAATGTTGCACCCCCACCACCACCTCCACCTCCAGCCCATTCCGCAGCAGATGCATCACCTTCAGTCCTGTCCTCAATGACAGATGACTCACCCAGGCAGACCTTATGAGTTAGAGGATTACTCTGTCGGAAGAACAACAAAATGCAAGGAAGAGGGACGAGAGTTTAAAGAGTCAAGCACTTGTATGGATTGTAAGATGCTACATTTAGTTTTAAATGATAAATGCTTTACACGTTATACAACCATGTTGCCATTTCAGGCAACAGAGACCTTGCATCAGCATAGTAGTACAGTACTACGGGGGTAATCAGGATCTGATTATATTTTTGTCACTACGCCTGTTACAGTTTTGCAGCTGAGCTCACCCCTGGGCAAGCATCTTCCCCCTGATGGCCAATCAGGAGATATAGGATGTCTCCTTTCTCCAGCTTGAAGATGGCTGAAATGAAGACACCCTGTGAGCGTTTATGGTTTTTTGCCCCACTGCCTCCTGCGGCTCCATATGCCGAGATCCTGAAAAGGAAGTAGGCACATTCACATTTTTAGCATTTATATGAATATTGAAAGAAATCGAATAACTATAATCTATCTAATAACTTCTTTTAATATTCTATTGTCCTTACTTAAGATTTATTTATTCATTCATCTTCTATACCACTTATCTTGTACAGGGTCGTGGAGGCTAACGCAGGAGACTTGGGGCATAAGACGGGGTACAACCTGGACAAGGTGCCAATCTATTGCAGGGCACACACACACACACTCTGCACCTGGAGGTGCGAGGCCATAGTGCTACACCACCTACACCTCCACCACATGCCATCTACTTAAGATTCAAAGATTAAATAAAAGCAATGTGGGTATGGCAGATTGGATCAATCCTGAGCTTGGCCTACTGGGGATCTGTGCATGTTCTCTCCACATCTACATTTATTTCCTTTCCCAGAGTTTCCCGTTTTAACTATTGCTCTAAACATAGTGGGTAGCAATGTTCTCCCTGTGCTTGGTGGTTGTACTTGTTGGGTTTCCTTGGTGGGTTTCCTACATGGCTCTATCTCTTACCTCTCTTTGTTCTATGTCATACATCTATAAAACAACCCCTCATTGTGCTTCCTCATTCCTTGTATGGTAGTACACGTGTGGCTCACTGGGAACACTTTTGTTCCCTTCAGAACATGTTAATGTGCTTTCTATCATCTGTCTGTCTCTGGTCTCCATACAACTTCCTCTCTTTGTTCTCCCTGTAACAAGTTAATGACTTTTTTTCTTTTGATGTAAGGGATGTATGTGACACAGGGCGTCTGGTCAAAGACTTAAATATGCTCTCTTGTCTGATAATAAACAGATCATGTGTGTGGTGTGTGCTGTGCTTTGTGTATCTCCCAGCTAAATAAGTTTAGCTTAGCTAGCTAAGTATATCAGAGCATGGTGGTCACATCAAAAACATTCTTCCATTAATGAATTTAAAACTTGAGTGGAATTATATTATATTCATTGACACTGTGTATCTTTGTAAAGCTTTGGCTCTGTTAAATTAAATACTCTATGATCTTCAGTTGAAAAAAAAAAAAAATAGAACATCTAGTACAACACACGAAGCAAAAAGTCAAATCTTCTGGGTCATGCCACTTGTGTGCAATTAAAAAAATGGAGTATGAGCACTTGTTATGATTTTTTCCCCCTATTTTTTTTATTTTTATTTTGAGCTCAAAAGTGGAAATCAGAAACAAATACAGAAAATATATATATTTTTCTTTTTATGTTAAAATAAAAAGAAAAAAAATAAGTTGAATAAGTGAACGAATGATGGAAACACAGATTCAACCAACAAGAGCTGTGCAACCTAGCAACTCTTTTCAAATGTAAAATGCATCGAGTTTGCACATACTAAAGACTTAACAGAATCTCTGTTTCTGAATCTCTTGTCTCTCCTGAAATCCTGAATTATTGTCTCCTACAATACATCACCTTCCTGTGAGGTCTGTGGGATGCCTGGAGCCTACTGTATTTCAGGGGACTGAAAGAGGCAGGGTACAACCTGGATGAGGTGCCAATCAATAGCACACACATACTCACACATGCAGTACATCTGTAACCAATATTTACAGTGAGAAAAGCAACAAAAAAAAATCTATACTGTTCTATGGGATTCCAACCATTTGAGATTAACTTTAGCTGTGGCTCTTGGCACTTAATCATGTAACTGCCTTGGCTAATGAATGGGTAAGGGGAAATCAGCTGTATCAGCCACTTGTCATTTGTCTTTCTTCCCAACAAGATTCTCGCTCTTCACCAGACTCTCTGGCATTTCTTACAGTAGTAGCCAGGGCTGCTTTAATAAGCTCCCATGACTAGGCAGGCACATATAGCAAATCAGTTCAAAGGCAACTCAGTGTAGAAGGCAGCTTAAATAGGGAGCAAAAACAAATTTATCTATGCCCTACAGTCTGTGAGACTTCTTGTACTTGGTGTGTGTGTGTGTGTGTGTGTGTGTGTGTGTGTGTGTGTGTGTGTGTGTGTGTGTGTGTGTGTGTGTCTACTGGAAGAAACAAAAAAAATGTGAATAAGCAAAAGAGACTTAGCTTTGTGTTGTACTTTGACACTTCTTTACGAAACCTTTTTACTGTGACGGTTCTTGATATCACAGCAAGCACTCAAGGACTGTATGGCATGCAGACAACAGCATGGAGTAACATAAGGTGCTAAAAAAGACAGACTGAAAGTGCACTTAAGACCAGAGTCTTGTGGGACCCTAAAAATGTCACTGGAACAAGAGGTTTTTTCTCTCATGTTGACAGGACTGGGTGGTCAGATACAGTATGTAGTAGAGATTCTACTATGCAGTTGATGTCGAGTAGTCCATTTATAAAATGCAATTCTTTGATGTGGTAATTCTTCTGTGTGGCTGCACACACTGACTCCAGAATGCCATTTTTTTAATAACTATTGTTACATTTATAATACAGATGATCTGGTTGATCAGTACTGTAAGTGACTAGAATTGGCTGTTTTTTCAGTTTGATTGGTCATGATCGGTGATTGGACATTCAGCCTCAGGTATAACCAGATATAACTGAGCCCAAAAGTTTCCAGAGTGGCGCAGCAGAAAATTTACATTATCAAAAACTGTACACATTAAAAGCCTCTGATTTGCCTTTTTTACAAACTCGGTGAGCAAATTAGTCTCAAACCCACTTATTATACGTGCTAATGTGTGCCCGCATTAGAAATTAAGTTCTAATGAGAAGGTAAAACATTAAAGTTTCTTTATGATCCTAGGATATATATATATATCGAAACAGCACTTAGGTTTGGTGATAATATATTATCAAGTAGTGACTGGTGAGTCACCATGGAGCACCCAATACAACATTATCACGATACCTAGTTGTTAATTCTACGGAAGCGCATTGCATTCACAAAAGAAAAAAAAAATATCAGAAATTATGTCATAATTATGACTTACTAACTCATAATTATGACTTACTATCTCATAATTAGGAGATATTATCTCATAATTATGACTTAATATCTCATAATTATGACTTACTAACTACTTCATGCTTTTATCACGTCTAGGTTGGATTATTGTAACGCCTTACTGTCTGGTTGTTCAACAAGGTGCTTAAACAAG
>JAOVVA010000002.1:9222804-9253940 GCA_028565275.1 Leiocassis micropogon | reverse complement strand
GGTGTTCACATCACGTAGGACCTGTCATGGGCCTGTCACATCAACACTGTGGTGAAAAAGGCATGACAGCGTCTCTACCACCTCAGGCACTTGAGAGACTTCAGACTGCCCTCCAGGGTGCTCAGGAATGTCTACTCCTGCATCATAGAGAGCATCCTGATGGGAAACATCACGACCTGGTTTAGAAACAGCACCATGCAGGACAGACGAGCTCTACAGAGGGTGGTGCAATCAGCTGAGCGCATCATCTACACCGAGCTCCCTGACCTCCACTCATTTTACGGCAAGCGGTGCTGGACCAAGGCCTGGAAGATCGTGAAGGACCTCGGCCACCTCAGCAATGGACTGTTCTCTCTGTTACGGTCAGGAAAGCGATTCCGCTCACTGAAGGCAAACACAGAGAGATGAAGAGGAACTTCTTTCCACAGGCGATACGGTCTCTCAATCAGTACACCACACAGGACTAAACCATTTTTAAACATGAACAATTATGACATTGTCTCTTTGCACTCCTTCTGGACATTCATGGACACTTATGGACATTTCACACTTGCACATTCATGCACATTTACATATTACACAGTCATTTTTTATTTTATTTACACTAAAATTTCTATATTTTTCTACATTGTACAGAATCTTTTCTTTTCCATATTTGTAAAGTTTCTTATATTTTCCCCATATTGTATATTTTTGCCTTCTATAGATATATTATTCTTATCCTAGGTAAATTTATTTTCTATTGTATTTCTTTTTTATTCATATTTATTTTCTATTAATAACCTTAAATTTTTAAGGTCACGGGCAGTCGTATAAGCATTTCACTGCATATCGTACTGTGTATGACTGTGTATGACTGTGTATGTGACAAATAAAATTTGAATTTGTTTAGTGCACAATAATTGCTATTGGAGTATTGTAGACTCTGGAGAGCTGGAATGATCTACATGCAAGTTAAACAAGAGGAAATGTAATAAGCCACAGATGTCAGTCAACCTGAAAAATCTCAAGCAATTTGAATGTATCCCCAAGTGCAATCACAAAAACCATCAAACGCTATGATAAAACTGGCTCTCAAGAGGACCGAAAAACCAAGAGTAACCTATGCTACAAAGGATATGATTATTAGACAGTACAGCCTCGGTTACCACAGATTTACAGCACCTGAGCTTAGAGCCCACATTAATGCTTCTCAGAGTTCAACATCCACTGTTCCAAGGAGACTGCGTGGGTTGCCTGATGGTCGAATTGCGGCAAAGAAACCATTACTTCGGAAGAACACCAAGAAGAAGACACTTGCTTGGGCCAAGAAACAGAAGGAATGGACATTAGATCAGTAGAGAACTCATCTTTGGACTGATGAGTCCAAATGAGATTTTTGGTTCTAACAGTCATGTCTTTGTTAGACGTACAGTAAAGAGGGTGAACAGATGGTTTCTGAATGTGTGTTTTAAAGCAGTTTGCAGAGACATGCCATCCCATCCCATTAGTGCTACCATCATTTGTTTTTCAACAAGACAATAAACCCAAACACATCTCTAGGTTATGTCAGGACTAAGGAAAGTAATGGAGTGCTGCATCAGATGATGTGGTCTCCACAAATTTTATTGAGATGGTTGGAGATGAGTTTTATAGAACTCAGATATATTTTACATAACGCAGATATGAGAGAGAGAGCAGCAGGCAGGCGCTGTGTGTGTGTGTTTGTGAACCGGCACGGTGTCAAATTACGTGCGCGCACACATAACAACAGACCCACACACAGAGCCTATATACACACACACATACATACAGTGAAACCTTGGATTGCGAGTAACACGGTTTGCGAGTGTTCCGCAAGACGAGCAAAGATTTTAAATAAATGTTTGTGAACCGGCACGGTGTCAAATTACGCATGCGCACACACATAACAACAGTTCCAAACACACACACACACACACACACAGCGCCTGTGTGGAAAAAACGGAAACACTTATTTGTCGGGATTTATTTTTACTTTTTAGAGTAGAAGGTTAAAAATCTAATTTCTTCTTCAGCCTGTCGTTATGTGTGTGCGCGCACATAATTTGACACCTTGCCGGTTCACACACTCTCTCTCTCTCTCTCTCTCTCACCTTTAGTGAGAGAGAGAGAGAGAGAGCGAGAGAGCAGCAGGCAGTCGCTGTGTGTGTGTGTGTGTGTTTATGAACCGGCACGGTGTCAAATTACACACGCACACACATAACAACAGACCCAAACACACACACAGCGCATGCGTGCATAAACGGAAACACTTATCTGTCGGGATTAATTTTTTTTAAAGGTAAAGTGCAGGTTAATTTCTTTTATTTTTACTTTATATTTTGTATTAATTATTTTTTGTATTTCTTTTTTTGGGCTGTGGAACGAATAATTTGAGTTTCCATTATTTGTTATGGGAAAATTAAATTAGGTTTACGAGTGTTTTGGAATACGAGCCCATTTCCGGAACGAATTATGCTCGTAATCCAAGGTTCCACTGTACACTGTAGTATATAGTAGTGATGGACGTCCCTGTGATGGACGTGTGCCTCAATCTCTTGTGGTTCCTCGTTCACTCGGTAGGCTCACTAAATAGGCCACTGGAAAAGGGCACAGCTGGTTCCACATCTCGTTCTGGAAGTCAGTTTTTCTAAATAAAATTCCTTTTTCCTAAGACCTCGCCGTGTGTCTGTGGTGCCGCCCATGCTTCAAACGTTTTACAATATAAAATTACTACAGTACATATGGATATGGGGTAAAACTGTTCAAGTCTTGGTGAGTTGCCGCAACAGACCATCCAATGTACACACAACTAAGCACCAGATACCCTTCCTGATGCAATTTACTTTTTGTAAATTTTATATTTATATAATTTTACTGTGTACCCAGAATTGGGACCACAATTACATTAAAAGGGTATTTTAGCCTGGCCCCTTCTGCATGGCAGGCAATCAAATTAAAACCTACTAGTGAGTCACCAATGCCCCAATGATATATGTAATGATATATGTTTATTATATATCATTATATAATGAAAGCAAGGGAGAGCAAATCAAAACTATTAGCTTTAACTCAACAATTATGAATATCTCTGGAGAGAACAATGTCTTTACAAAAAGCCAAAGGAACGTTGATGAGACCATATAAGCTTACTCTTTACCACAACAAAAAATATTGTCTTTGATTTGTTCGTCCACATGAATGCAGATAAACATAGTGAAGTGATATTTAATAACTATGTAATATCTGTTACTACCAGATAATGGATTAATCATGCAGGCCCATTGCTGGTTTAAACACTGCTTTTTAAAGTGGTCAACTAGACATAGCAAAAAATTCATATTTCAGATGATGTGGCAACAAGGGTTCCAGGCAATTTTCCTTCACTCCATGAGAGACCATAGCGGTATCAGAAAAGAGAACTGAGTAATAAGCAGAAATATGCATTTGCATGTTGGAAACATGAGTGAAGGTGTGATGGTGATTTCAACGTGCTCACCCATTATTTTCTGGAACATAAATGGCAAAAAAATCCACAACCATTTTGCTCTGTAGCAGTTAGTAGGAAGCTACAGTAACAAGAAATATAAATGGTAGGATAGATGATAGTCTGTTAAGTTTCCTGCCACATGAGAGTCAATCAGTGGTGATAGACTAACAGCATGGGAGTGCAAGGACATAGCATTAGACATGGTGATGCACTGCTATGCACCAGACAGTCTGAAGACCCTCTTTAACTGGGCACCACTTTTCCTCATCCAATAGCATAAAACAATAAATTGCTTGAGTAGCTACATCAGGAGCTAAGTAAGTGGGGGAAATGAGCATATGTCCTTGTTGTGACCCCTGTATTAAGATATATATTTTAACAATTAAGCGTTTTTTTTTTGTTGCCAAATTTAGATATTACAAGGGCAAGGTTTGCTTTTCCTGACAGATCTTGCTTTGAGAATGTGTCGCAGTTTCTGACAACAAGCAAAGCACACTCACAGAGTCGTAACCTGTATGTGGTTAGAAGGTCAAGAGAGTGTAATTGGCCTTACGTTTTTGAGAAGAATACTTCACTCCAGAGTCCTAGTATTCCACCCTAGAAATTTGATTACTTGGTGGATGTATTCATTTGCTTCTATGTGAGTACGTGAGTGCTATATTTAGATTGCATCTAAATTATGAACTGTCTTGACTGAGTGCTTGCTGTGTCTGTGGTTAATGGCAAGGAGCTGTGGCGTGGAACCTTTAGCAAGAGAGCACAGGTTCAAATTTCACACTTGCAAAGAAAAGATACATTATAAGCAAATATGTTTTAGATAACTATACTTAACTTGCTAATTCATATGATTCTGTAAATTTAACTGCCGATATCCACTGCCATTTCCATTTCATACATATGGATGTTAGGATGCATGAGGTCAAAGAATTACAGCGCCCACACTTTTTTTTTCTCAATCCAGACTCATATTTGCTTCTTATGCATACAGTACATTCTTGTAACTGGGTACTTTGACAATGCAAGAAGAGCTTCTACAGAATGCATAATTCACCACTCTATCACAGCCTAAGCTTTAATATACTGTAGCTAATGTATATGGCAAACTGTTTTCTAGTAACTCAAGAAGCCCACTCACAGTGTCTCATCACACCACTCCATACCATTTTAGTGTTTTCACATTAAAATGCAAACTGCTCGGGGTTATCTTACATTTTTTAAGAACTGATCACTCAAAGCTGACTAAAGTTAGAGTTCAGATTTTTCAAGTCTGTCTTTAATCAAAATATAAATTAAAGCATATAAATACTTCTAAGTCTTGGTCATTATAAATTTTCCTGCACTTCACACTGACCATGAACTTTGGGGATCACCAGTCACCACCCGATACCACAGTGCCGATTCCATTAATATTGCAATTCTGTGAGTATCACAATTTTTTTTTAATATCCAGATTAGGTATTACATTTTTTTCTCCAGATTTTGTTACAATTTTTAAACCACAAACCTACAAAAAAAAAAGTTTTATAACTTAGCTTTATGCAACAGGTTTATAACTGAATTGTTATTAAGGTAAATAAATGAAGCCCATTACTTATATCTTTTTTTCACCTAAAAAAAAAACAAGAACAAAATATTTCCAAAATATTAGAGATTATGAAACACATGAATACCATTATTAACAAGAGGGGGGAATAGAGCTCCATAGTGACATTAACAAGAACAGGATGTCCTTCCAAAAATCTAATTTAACCAAGATGTGCTTAGTTTGTAGACTCTTACCCAAAATTGCTGCATTACATGTGAAATGTGATTTAGCAGTATGTGATTACAAGTATTATGGGGTTATGGTGTGTGTGCACTTCTCCAACCAGGTTATTGTAATTTTTTTCCAAAAAGTGTTTTACAGTACTTGAATTTTGTTGGTTGTTGCATCAACAGTGATGAGATCATCAACAGAGATGAGCACTCACACACTCTCTGTAAAGTGCTTTGTGCAGATAACAGTGGTCAAAGTTTAGAAACGAACAAAAAAAGAGCAATAAAAAAAAACATTAATAACAAAAAAAAATGTAACTCACTGAACAGAACTCACTGAATCAATGGAGGATGCTGATAGTAAACACTTATACTACTACTACTACTACTACTACTACTACTACTACTAATAATAATAATAATAATAATGTTATGTTTTACAATGAATACAACTGTAATTGTGTTTCTGATTTGTTCCTTATTATGCATTGTATTAGGCTACAATGGATACAATGACATCTTCAAAAAGAATAGACAAATGCAAAGGTTACAGTAGACTTTACATGGTTTTAATTTTAGCAACACTTTGCATTGATTTACTACACTCCGGAGCACAAAACAGACGTTACACAACAATATGCTGCAAAAAGCCTTCACTGCCCTATGAAAGCTTTCAAAAGCACTATCCAACTCACCACAAATGAATCCTTCGTCCTCGCCTAAAGGACAATCAGTGTGAAAATCACACACTTTGCTTTTATCTATACAGCCACCCAAATCACAGCGAACAGCTAAATTCTCCTCACAATCTGGAGCCATATCTCTGGTTTCTGAGGAGATAAAGAGAGAAACAGAGAAAGGATTTAGCAGTGGAAACAGATACATAAATTAAATTGCATGAATAATAATGGAATGTGTAACATCATTTTATAAGAAGCAGGGAAAAGCAATCAATCTTGCCTTAGCTTTAGACAGAAACCTACTTATTAAGTATATATAAGGGGTTTTACAAAACCCAATAAATGTGATTGTAAATCTATATACGTATATCATCTTTTAGAAGGTTTGAACTTAAGTGTTTTGATGATGCTGATAATTTACTATAAACTGTACTTTTTAGTCATTTTTAATGTTGCTCATGAATTAAATTTGTAATTAAAAAAAAGTTTTGTGTTCAACAACTCAACCCTTATTTCATTATTTTAATATTCACATTGTTCACAATCAAAGCATTACTTTGCTGTACGATATGCGCCAAAATATATATCGTTATATATAATATGACCTTTTAATTCAACTGGTCATTGATTGGCTGATTTATCAATTATGACAAAACTATGCTGGCTTTATTCACAGCATTTAAAAAAAATACAAAAATTCATACTGATATGAACAAAAGAATTTGTACATTATATTGCCACTCAAATATAAAAAATATTTGTATCAGATTGTAATAATTTTTGCATCTTAAATCTGCCCAAATGTATTTCTCAATGCATAATCTCATTTTGCATTGAGACCAATCATGCATCTTGTCCCCTTGGAATTATAAGGTTCTAGCTGACTTTTTTTTTTTATTAAGCTATTCACATTTTTCTCTTCTTCTGTGACAACATATTAACATAACCCTCAGTGTTTTTAAGTGATATGCATTTTTGGACTTAGATAGAACCTTAGAATTCCAAGGAAACTATTTGTTTCAAGTAGAAACTAGCTGCCAAAAAATACAGAATGCAAAAACAATAGCTGCAGTGTAATAACACATTTCAGATTTTATTACACAGATAACAAAACACTTACCCATGTTACAGTCCTTCAGCTCTAGTGAATCAATGGCCAATAGTCCAAGATCATGACCACTACAAGAAGTGTACTGCACTGTTACTTGGAAGGGCTCATCCATTTTCCCTATTGATGCCTCCAAAACCTCCCAAGATTCCCTGGGACATAAAAGGTTAAAAGCATCTGAGAATGCGAATGTGCTTAGACAATATATTTTATATGTGTTTACTCAACTTGTTGAATAATAATATGTTTTGTAAATATGTTGATAACTTAAAATTGTATTGGCAAAATGACCAGATCTTATCCAAATCGTTTGTGTCCAACAGGCTACTTACCTTTAACTAAAACAGCTGTCACACATCCTGCTAAATCTGTGTGTAATTAAATGTACATATGCATTATAAAATGTTTCGGTGCCACTAAAACCACAGAGGGTTTTTCCAGGCAGATTAAGAATAGCTGACTCCAATGTGTTGAAAGATCATGTGTGAAAATGTGACAATTCACATTTAGCACTGAGGCTCACTTCCGGATTGTAACTCAGCTTAACTTTTTCCATAATATTCGGACCTTAGTTTGTGCATCCACTAAATCTGATTAGCGTGATGGAGCACTGTATGGTCTTAGGCACTGGGCCACACAAACCCAGAGTGATGTCTGTAATCCTAAACAGACAGTGTGTATAAGAGTCTTGGCTCCATTATGATCGTACTGCATTTGGCAAATTGCATTGCATCACAGCCTACTCCAAGCCATCTGTCAAAGCCAATTACAAAGACATATTGGTATCTACTTTTAGTAACAAAATGCATTCATTAATCTTGGGATAGCTTTGGTCAAGCTAAGGAAATCAATACTGAGCACATTTCTATTACAAGACTTTCAGATGACATTCTTTTGGTTTATTTTCAGAACAGTGGCTACATGTGAATCTGCTATTAAATATGTCTGTGTTCTGTTCATTTGTGTCACTTGTTCTCTCATGCATCAGTCGCTTTGTAAAGGTCTACTGTAGCAATCAAATCAGTAACGGTGGAGAAAAGCCTGTGGCAGATCAGGAGCAGAGCTACAGTAGTGTTAGGTGGAAAAAAAAGTCCAGCAAAGCAATACTTAATGATGGATAATGATAGAGTAAATGTGTAAATGTTATAGTTTTACATTAGTAAACAACCATATTATTATTTAGGGTAAAACCAATTTTTTGGACTTTGGTCAACTTGAGGTTGTTAATAAGTGCTATATAAATAAAAATGATTGATTGATTGATTGATTGATTTTTGGCAAGTTTTTGGCTCTCATTTTCAATCCAGTCCTTGTATCTGACCAGTTTCAGAGGAATGTTTTTTTCTTTTTTTGTTAAACCACACAGTGACGTATGAATCAAAATCTACATCTTCATGGAGAAACACATGTACTGTAGATGATGAGACGTGATCAGGCTGGTGATATGTACAGTATACTGGTGATGCTGAATGCTAAGAGATTGCAATAGATGAGAGGGGAAATGAGGTGCTGAAGTTGTTACATAAATATCCAGTTTTTAATTGTATATTTAGGCATTTTGCAACCTAAATAGTCTGCAGTCTCAGTAAAACATTTGTTCCCATTTCTTCAATCTGCATAAATAAATTTACTTTAACATGAAAAACTGAGGGATGGCTTATTTTTAAATAAATAAAACAGTACTGCTTTTCCATATATACTAAATCTAATAGAATTTTATATAGTTCTGTGTATATACAAGAATGATATAGCCTACCAAGTTCTGATTATAAACGTATATACATTGATCAGCCATAGCATTATGACCACTGGCATTATAATGTGTCGGTCCACCTTTTGCCACCAAAACAGTTATTATCTGTGTGTTCTGACCCCTTTCTATTAGAACCAGCATTAACCTTTTCCTCAATTTGAGCTATAGTAGCTCTTCTATTGGATCAGACTACATGACCCTGGCTTTACTCCCCATGTTCATCACTGAGCCTTGGCCATCCGTCACCCTGTATCGTTCAATAAACTTCCTGGTTTGCAGTGGTCAGGACATTCCAAAAGTAATCCAAGGAACTCGCGATAGGGTCCTCGGTGGCCAGGGATTACCGAGGGGAGCAAAGGCTGGAAGGGGAGCAAAGGCTGGCCCGTGTAATCCGATCCAATAGAAGCGCTAGTGAAGATTAAATTAATGAAAAGGTGATGGAAAAGTGTCAGAACACAAAGTGCATCACTGTTGTGGTAGCTACAGTAAGGGGTGACCGTCTCAATATTAGGCAGGTGGTCATAATGTTATGGCTGATCGGTTTATACAACCTGTAATTATTTTACTGACATAAATTTAAAGCACAATAGCACCAAATGCTATCTCAAATGGAGGTCGAATGGAAAGAACCTGTAAGCTGTTACTAGAAATGAACCGAAACCACTCTGAATCATTTTTACTGAACAATCAAGCTGCACAAACAGTGCATTTTGTGACTTTTTCTTTTTCTCTGACTGTTGCTAAAAGTGTCATAAAACTGAATTGAACTAAATGACAGTATTTCTTTTATTGTGCAGCCCAAAGAAAACACAGCTTCATGTCATTCTCCTAGCAACTGTGTAAAACAATAAGAAGTGACTTTAACCTTATTCCAGCTTTTTCTCTGCTGACAGAAGTCAGTGAGTTGATGACAGCAGAATCTGTAAGTTTTATGGAGACAGACAAGTTTCCTGTTCTCGGTTCTGGCTGGAAACAAGCAAAACGAAGTCGACAGTGTGGGCCACTGCTTAGCACTACGGGACTTGCGATGTGAAATGTGCAACTCCCAGAAGCCCACAGGGCAGAACCAGGCCTCAGAACCAGGAAGTGACCTTGAGAAAGGAAGCAGAGGAGTAGTTTCTTAAACAATCCGAAGAAGCATAAACCTTCCATCACTAAGAAGAACAAAAACAGCTAGGAATACAAAGTAAAGCCTTGCTGGAATAAAACAGATACACAGCGTCCATACTACACCTCTGTAGTAAAACATACATATGCAATATGTTAATCAATTAAAAGCAAACAAGAAGAAAAAAATAGAGTTTAAATGGCAAAGTTTCATATTTTTTTTAACTTACAACCATTTGCCCGCAAACGATTTTTGCAAAATAGAGAACTTTCTAGAACAGCCTACCACAAAATCTTTTGGAAGGCTTACAGGAAGTAAGCTGTTTTTACTGCAGCATATAAAGTTAATTTATGGAATGTTAATATAGCCCTGGGAAACTTTGGTAAGTATCCTCTTGTGTCTGTCTCAGCCAAATATCTTTATTAAAGTGTAAGGGTGATACTTTTGATGCTACATAGTAATGTATTTTGAAGAAGAAAGCTAAATAGCAGCATTAAAGCATATAAAAAAAAACATTCATACCAATACCTCTAGGATCTCCAGTAGAGTGATCTGTGATTGGTTGGATGCCCTGTTGGCTGGCCCAGTATTGTTGAGGTGATGTGACATACCAATCTCCTCGGGTGCTGTGATTGGACACGCTCCAGGAACAAGGAGTTTCAAAATCACAGAAGAAAAAGTCTGTGGGTGGCAAAGAAAAAGAGCTATATTACAAAGAACACACAGACCGCACACTTTTTTCACACACACATTTTTTCAATTCAGAATGGTTAAAAAAGCTCACAAGAACGTTTGCATTAAAGGTAGGAGCATGGAAACTCATCTACATTAACTACACATCCAGAGATTTTTTTTTTTTTTACCCTGAGCAGCCATGTTCATCAAACCACATGTCCCAGATTGTAGCCAAATGTTTGAACAATGACACAAATATTCATTTACACAAAGTTTGCTACAATGTGTTTAGATCTTTCTGTCAGATGTTACTATGCTATATTAAATTATAACTACAAGCATTTCCTAAGTGCCAAAAGCTTTTATTGACAATTACATTAAGTTCATGGAAATAGTCAATATTTGCGATGTTAAACCTTCTTTTTCAAGACTTCTGCAATTTGCTTTGCCATGCTGTCAATCAACGTCTGGGCCACATCCTAACAGGGTCATTCAGAATTTGTGGGTTATTTTTTTTCCACCTGCCTCTTGAGGATTGACCACATGGTCTGGAGAGTTCTCTGGCATTGGACCCAAAATTTCAATGTTTTGTTCCTCAAGACACTTAGCTATCACTTGGCCAGGCGCTCCATCATGCTGAAAATGCATTGTTTGTCCCCAAACTGTTCTTGGCTGGTTAGAAGAAGGATGTTTTTGTACCATTCTGTGTGCTCTTGGGCAAAATTGTGAGTGAGCCCACTCCCTTCGCTGAGAAACAACCCCACACATGAATGGTCTCAGGATGCTTTACTGTTGGCATGCCACAGGACCAATGGTAGCACTCAACTTTTCTTCTCCGGACACACCAGACACTTTTTCTTCCGAATGCCCCAAACAATCAGAAAGTGGATTCATCAGAGACAATGATTTTACCCCATGTAAAGTCATTTCTCCTCTACCTCTCCACTACCTCAGTAGTCCAGTCCCTGTACCTTTTGCAGAATATTAGCTTGTCCCTGAGATTTTTCCAGGAAAGAAGTGGTTTCTTTGCTGTCCTTCTTGAAATGTATGAAGGTGAGCGCTACCGCCAGCCCTGTAAAAATGTATTGTCATAATGTATTCTATAAAAATGTAATTGTTAAAAAAAAAAAAAAGACTTTGACACTTATAAAACGTTTGTAATTATACTTCAGTATACAGTACCATAGTAACATCTGCCAAAAAGATCTAAAAACACTGAAGCAGCAGATTTTGTGAAAATTCATATTTGTGTCATTTTTAAAACGTTTGGCCGCAGCTGTATTTTAAGGTATAAAAACACATTCTAAAATTCCCTCAAACACTATAGTTTTGCGAGATATGAATGGTGTTCTCTGTGAAATAGCACAGCAATCAAAACATAATTTCCTGTTTGAAGACACATACACATACCTCATTTATGACCTAATTTAAAACATGTCATCCACAGAAAAACCAAAGGCATACACAAATTTTCTAGAAATCTGGAGGTTCACGAAAGACCGGTTTTAACAAGATTTTGAATGACATGATTTTGCTAAAATATGCTGCAAAACAAATGATGTGCTATATGATAACATTTCCAAAAGAAAACTAAACAGACAGGTAACGTCACAACACTAGGAGACGTACAATGAGATACACGCACCAGTCAATATTTTTATCATTTTTGCCTGTTGCAACATCACACTTTGGATGAAAACTCTATAGTATATGTTCAATTAAGAAATAATGATTTATCTGGTTTATAATACACCACAGAGCAATAAACGAACAAACAAAATTAATGGAACCCACAGGAGGTACATAATATGGTCAAAGGATAGTGGACACCAGAGCATCATATCCATGTGTGCGTTTAACCATGCAATTCAAGACTCTGAGTAACTCCGAGTACAGGTAATTCAAGTTCTTATAATCTAGCCTTTGTGATTCATTATCTATTAATTAAGAGCAGATTCCTGTTGCAGAAGTGGAAAAGAGGTCCATGTTTTACCTTGACTTGTTTTTGCTGGACTTGAGTGAAGAGGATTTAAGTGCATTGGAAAACTTGCCTCTACAGTTCTATCCAAAAGAGCAAGGCTTATCCTGATCACTGTGGAAATAGGTGTAGAGAGAGAGAGAGAGAGAGAGAGAGAGAGATTATGAATTTACTTACAGCAATATTTACATTTAGGCATTTGGCAGGCGTTCTTATCCAGAGTAACTTACAAAAGTGCTTAAGTTTCTGTCATTGGATAAATCATTACACTGGGTTACTAACTGTGTACCATCAGTCAAAAACCGGACCGTTTAGTTATATAATAGTTTAACTATCACTGATCAGGGTATTATTATTGTTATTGTTATTATTATTATTATTATTATTATTATTTAACAAATGCTAATAAATCCTTAATAAATGCATATTTGTACAGTCATTATTGTGTATATTTTGTACAGCTAGGTTTTTAAAAATATTTTTTAGATCCCATATTTCATATTTTTTATTCTTCTTTTTCTCTGCAGGTTTTTCTATATTTTAGAAATAAGGTTTCTATATTTGATTCTTTATTCCATTCCATAATTTATTTTTATGTCTATTGATAATTCAGATTTTAAGGTCAAGAGCAGTTGTATAAGCATTTCACTGCATATCGTACTGTGTATAACTGTGTATGTGACAAATTAAATTTGAATCTGAATTTAAAAAGAAAAAGTAACCCGAGATTTTTTTTTTTCTTCTGGAAAGTAGTCCATTAAGCCACTGTTGTACACATTACTGTGTCTGCTGTTGAACAGTGTCTGATGTTCACATGGTGTCCTGAACAGAAAATGTGAGCACCCACTATTTGAAGTCACATACTGTACATCCAAGTTGCGAAATAAAAGCCCAGATGTTTTTTCGTTGTTGTTGCTCCTGCTCACCAATGCCGACAGTCTGCCTTTAAGGCAAATTGATTCTTAAAGAGTACACAGGTGGGTCTCAAAACAATAATGGAAATCTCCACACCTATAATTGGTCATGCTCAGCACTCTTGTGGCCCAAAGACATTTCCCACCTCTAGTTACTGTGATGCATCCATAACCAAATTAGTGCATCCAGTATGCTTTGAAGGTCACTTATCAGAAGCAGTATATGTACAGCAGGTTCCTCCTGATAAAATCAGCTGCAAGTGCTGTACGACAATCCTAATAAGGCATTAAAGCATCACAAAGCGCCCTACATAAGGCAAGAATCTTCTGTTGGCAAAGGGCCTGAGTTCCTACAAGCTTTTATTCTAGACTAATAAGAATCAAACCAAATAACCATTCAAAGACCAAGATGTAACAAATTACACAAACAGAATCAGAAGGCTTAATTTTTTTTCCCCTGCAAAATAAATGAAAAAAAAAAAAAACACACTCATGCTGTTGGCCCTCTGCAAGAAATATCTTTCACATAAAGTCAGTCAATGTCTTATTCACTTTATTTTGTGGATTAGAGCTCACACAAGCACAAGAACATACTGTATGACTGTAAAAATCACAACACCCAATGTATTTTAAAAATAATAGAATTCTACACCAAAAATTTTATCTAAACTATCCCCTTTCGGTCGATATAATAGGAAAATATGTGTCAGGAATTGGGACTTCCTCCACAAGAAAATGTTTAGGTTAGTGTCTTTTAGTGTTAGAATTTTTTTTAACTTTTTTTTTTTTTACTCCTGTCACACCAAGCCACGTTCCCACTACATCTGCAAAACGTTGGGAAAATGTAGTAAGAATGTGTACAACATGACAGGAACGCACTACCGGTAAAGATGCAGTATTGTCTCCCTTCATGCGGCGCCACCACGGTTTTATTGAACATATTCAAGACGCAAGAAGAACATAATGATATATTAATGCTGGCCTTGACCAGTTAATAGCAGTTAATGGTTAACCAACATCTCTTTGGGACATTATTGGCGTACTTCATCCATGGCGCAGACAGGACAGTTTTCGAGTTGTTAATGGAATGTCATTGCATTGTTGCTACTGTACATCAATGGACTTCTTACTGTAACATCACCTCTTCAGGCTTGTGCTACAGTATGACCATGGTAGGTCATGCCACTGTGCGTGTTGCAGTTACCGCAGTGACAACACAGCAAGCATGTGACAAGCACCCGGTAAGAGCACAGTCGATCAGATTGGATATAGCAATAACTTGGTTCGATCTTATTGAACCTGGTGAGCGTATGATCATGTGCGGGATAGAAAATGAGTGACAACATGAAAGACACTTTGTGAACCTGACAGGGACGTAATTAGGAAAGAGTATGAACATGATGTATGCAAATGTTTTAATCTCATTCTCACTGCATCTTGTAACACCACCAACCGCGGGCAACTACTCAGCATATTTATAGACAGACAGTGTGGCGGACATGTTGGCAATCAAAGCAAACTCGCTACACCTGGCTGATAGCTACTTAAGCCCCAGAAACTATAGCTCACCATGTGCGAACATAAGGTGATAGTGACGAAGAGGAAGACAAAGACAAGAGACCAGCAAGGCACGTCCAAGCCGACACAGAGCTGAGACAAAGACAAAGTAGCTGCGTTAGCAGTGTGTGAGCCAAGACTCCCGCTCTCAGAGAGAGAGAGAAGGGGAGAAAGAGAAAGAAGGAGTGCAAAGTCAACTAGGTAAGGGGCGCAGCGTCAAAGGGAAAAAATAAGTTGGTGGTTAGACAAGTGCACTAAGCACACAGCATACACACACAAAATATGTATAACAACATATTCGGTGGTGCCATATTGGAGCGACCCTCGGCATAGGAAAAAAAACTCATTCGTTTTAATTGTATCATGGTGCAGCCTAATCCCTCGGCTTTAGACACATCTCTGCTTTCCAAGCACCATTAAGTTTTACAAGCTGGCATAAACTGTCATTTGTTCTTGCAGTGAGTGGTTTTCGTATATTTGGTATACAAAAATTATATATACAGTATTTGGTATACTTCAGGATTCTTTAGGTAGTTTCTTTGCTTTTAATTATTCCTCAAGAATTTTTTTATTCTTCCAGACTTTAAACAATAATACAAAAATATATGTATCATTTTAATATGTTATGGAGGCTTTAATATTTAGCTGTCATTGCGAATGATGTTTGGCTGCACCAGTTTCGTTAAGTCTTGTTTCTTGTAAATATTTAAACTGTACTTATACAGTATGGGAATTTGAAATGAATAACATCAGAGCAGCGTATAGCTTTCTGCCCTTAAAAAGTCAGAGGCTGATGGCAGGGACTGGGAGAATCCCTAGAGGGCAGTATATTTAATGTTAGTCTCATAACTTATTGTATTGTAGGTTTCAGGCAGTTGCTCTCAGAGCCACTCACAAAAAGAAACACAAACATGTGCACAACCGCACACACACACACACACACAAACACACACACAAAGGTAGCCTATTGATCATGTCCCCATCAAAAAGTTGAGCAATTTCAGCCCAGATGACATTTCCCGAGCTTAAAACAGTCTCTCTCTGGCCCTGCACTCAGTACAACATAATATGTGATCCAATTCACTAAAAGGCCTAGCACATCCACTGGCTGTCTCACTTTCCATAAATAGAGGCTATAAAATGCAGTTCGCATAACTTAAAAAATGTTAAATGAACTCAGATGAGATTCTGGACGAAGGAAAAGCTCTTTGACTGAATACCGGCTACCACAAAAATATATAAATAATCATAATAATTGTATGAGCCGGTGATTTTTACTGTCCTGCACATGGATGCAGTAGTTTGGATATAAACTGAGACAAAGAAAGGCGATATTTATTTACATGTGAATGAATTAGGTGCTTTGACGTTTATACAACATATTTAATATTTTAAATGAAATCCCAGGCCACAGTGGATTAAATTGCTAATTTTTATAATAAATTGTTAATTCTGATACAGCAGCCAAGTTTGTTCAATATATTCTGGGTTACAAAAGTAATAACTGAAGACACAGTTGACGTCAGTAAAAAAAAAAAATCCTGAGTAGCAGAAGGGGTTAGGTAGAAATTCTTCAGAAGAGAACAAGTCAGAATTTCTTCAGGAGTGGGCTGGAGTGAGATCTTAACAGAACAAGAATACAATCCCACACACACCTCTATAACAGAAAGCTAAACTCATTTAGTTTTTGTTTGTAAATTAACAAGTTGACAGCAAAATGATATAATTGTATTTTGCAGTTTTCAGATTTTTTTTTTTTTTTATGAAGCAAGAAGTATTGCAGACTGTTGGAGAAAATTTCATGCATGTTTTCTTTGAATCACAAGGATGTTAAAAAGCGCAAACGCCAAAATATGTTGTGAAAATTGTTTGGGTGAATTTTGTGTGACTTTTCAAAAAGCTATAACCTTCCACAGTTTTGTCACAATTAAGAAATCAGCCTTCAGTTGTTTTGATGGTTATGTATGTAATTTATGATAGTTCAAAAGTAAAGGAGAAGAGTAGCAGACAGATATGGATACAGCAAACCCAAAAGCTTCTGACACACAGTCTCTTTCACACAATGTTCACATGTCTTTGATGTGGTGTTACGTTATATCTCTGCTTAATTTTCTTTTTAACATATTACTTTAAGTGCATCATGGCTCCCAAATGCATCAAACCAGAACAACTCATGAACCATAACAGTAAACCAGAAAGTTGCACTAAAAACTTTTTATAAGTTGAAGATGGTTATCCATTATTGGCAGAGAAAGGAATGTTGTAGTCACAATTATCACTGAATATGAGAAAATGTCAGAGCAAGAATTTTAAAAATGCATACTGTATTATAACTGGCATAAAGTACTCGATGTATGATTTCAACAAACTCCAGTCTGTAATTTAAAAGCCTGGAAAATGTATGAAAATACACAAGTTTACGGATGTAAACATCTTAATTGAAATCATGCTGTTTCTATTTCTGAATCATTCCGAACATAAGAATGTACTCTCCCACTTAAGTACTCATGAGAACGCTCTGTAAATAAAAAAGCGAGGCCAGTGAAAAAGAACTTCAGTTTTTGCATATCACAATGCCTTTGGATGGACATACAGTGACTCATCTCGCAAAGAAAATGCTAGATTTTCAACCACACGTCAGCTTACACCTTATCACAATGCTGTGTATCCAAAGCAGCCCTGTAGAGACGTGAATAACCGGAATACAGTACAGCAATTTGAAAACACAATTAACTTTCCAGCCAATTGAGTCGGGTCTAAGTGTTTGTTCAGACAGAAAATGTTACGCTATTTCAGGAAAATCATTTCTGGATGACGGTTTCTAAGTGTTTTCTAGTGCTGGACTCATTATCTCCCAATTAGATTGTTCATGGCAAACAGGCATCAGCATGATGCCATTTAATTATATATACTTAGTGCCATTGTTTCCTTTCCCCTTTCTTTAAACACGGAAGTAGAATTTCTGCAATATGGAAAAATGCTGTAACATTGCAAATTCAATCACTTGAGCAAATATTGGTTATTTTACTGCATAAACTAATGCATAATAATTACTGTAAGTATCAATTGAGAACTCGCTCCTTCGATGATATCTTTACATTTCATACATTGGAGGACCGAAACCAGTCACAGCATGACACAAAACTGGCTAATCAGAATTTGAAACTTTGCCAGTTCTTCGGTATTTGTCTCAAGTTTATCCTGCACCATAAATGAATAAATGAATCACAATGCTGAGTAGAAGGAAAGATATGAGCAGTTTTGTACCAGATTAAGTCACAGCTTTTTTGGACGAATAAAGCGTTTTCCTATACAGCACATGTATACACAACGTATGGTGTGCAGAAGACACAGAAACAACCGTAATGCACCTACAAGCCACCACAACCCGCTAATTTTGATTATTATTGCTTACAGTTAATGAAAACCCAAAATTCTGTATCTAAGAAAATTAGAATACTACTTAAGACCAACAAAAAAATATATATATTTTTAACACAGAAATGTTGGACTACTGCAAAGTATGAACATCTACAGCACTCAACACTTGGTCGGTGCTTCCATTGCATGAATTACTACAGCAATGTGGCATGAAGGCGATCAGTCTGTGGCACTGCTGAGGTGTTATGGAAGCCCAGCTTTCTCTGATAGTGACCTTCAGGTCTGTTGCATTGTTGGGTCTGGTGTCTCACATCTTCCTCATCACAATACCCCACAGATTCTCTATGGGGTTTAGGTCGGGTGAGTTTGCTGGCAAATCAAGCACAGGGATACCGTGGTCCTCATACTGTAACAAGTATTAATAATTTTTGCAGTGTGGGCAGCTGCCAAGTCCTGCTGGAAAATTAAATCAGCATCTCCATAAAGCTGGTCAGAAGAGGGAAGCAGGAAGTGCTCTAAACCTCCTGATAGATGTCTGCGCTGACCTTGGATCTGATAAAACACAGTGGACTAACACCAGCAGATGACATGGCTCACATACCACCACTGACTGTGCAAACTTTACACTGGACCTCAAGCAACTTGGATTCTGTGCCTTTCCCCTATTTCTCCAGACTATGGGACCTTAATTTCCAAATGAAATGCAGAATTTACTTTCATCTGAAAAGAGGACTTTGGCCCACTAAGTGACAGTCCAGTCCTTTTTGCCCTTAGCCCATGTAAGACTCCTCCGACGTTGTCTCTGGTTCAAGAGTGGCTTGACACAAAGAGTATGACAGTTGTAGCGCAACTTGTAAGTCCATGATACAAGTGTGTATGGTGGCTCTTGAAGCACTCCTTGTAAATCTCCTCCAAATTCTTAAATGGGCTTCATTTCACAATCCTCTCAAGGCCGTGGTTATACCTGTTGCTTGTGCACCTTTTTCTATTACATTTTTTCCTTCCATTCAACTTTCCATTAATGTGTTTGGGTATAGCACTTTTTTAGCAATGACCTTTTGTTTCTTACCCTCCATGTGCATGTGAACCAGACTGAGAGACTTTATTACTATTTAATCATTTACTATTTTTTAGTTAGTTAGCAGATTAGTGTTTTATACGATAAGTCTCCAATATTGGACTTTTTCACAATATTCTAAATTTTGAAGATACTGAATTTTGGATTTTCATTAGCTGTAGGCCATAATCATCTAAATTAAAAGAAATAAACACTTATATATCAGTCTGTGTGTAATGAATCTATATAATATAGTAGTTTCACTTTCTGAATTAAATTACTGAAATAATTAGCGTTTTAATTATATTCTAATTTATATATACTGTATATATATGTATGTGTGTGTGTGTCAAGGGCATTATGCATTAACTCAGCAGCATTTATGTGATTTTATCATGTAACAATGTCTCTGGTTACGCTTCTGTTCATGTTCACACCACACCAGAAATCATCTATTTTTGTTATGATTTTGTTTATCATAACCATTATTTTTTTTAGTAAAATGTATACAAGTTAATTCTACTCTCTTCCTCATGCATCTGATATAAACATGTTAAATCTTCCATGCTACTACCTACCTGTCTTCTCTGGGATCTGATATTAACGTGCTAATGCTCCCACACTCTCGAACGACGAACATCTGTACAACTTCCATTCTTTGTTCTTCAGGATTTTACCAGGACATGTGAAAATGGTTTAAGTTCTTTGTAATAACAGATGTACATGACACCAGGCGTTTGGCCCAACATATAAAAACTCTTTTAACTCTTTCAACCTTTTTTTTGCTGTTAATAAATAGAGATTGTAGTGTTCATGTTATTTGAAAAATAAAACAAGGACAACAAGCTAACGTTAACATTGTTAATGACTTTTAAATGAAAATTGAAATTCTGAAGCTACTGTATTACTAATGTACACATTTATTAAAGTCATGTTGTCATGTCGTGAGCTGTAATTCATTATTCATATATATTTTTTAACAAACATACATAGGGCTCAGGTTTGAGCAGTATAGAGTGACATATGAACCCCCATCCCAAATGATTATGTATAACAATGATAAAATGTCTAAAAAAAGAGATTTCTTGCTCACAAGTATTCCTATCAAGTTTGTAAAATATAATATAATATAATATAGAATGAAACGTATTATTAAACAGCACTATTATTATTATTGTTGTTGTTAATAATATAACAACAACAACAACAACAATAATAATAATAATAATAATAATAATACAATAGACAAAAATGTGAGAACTAGTCAAGTGGACAAAGAACAAAGTTTTTCTCCTTACAGGGCAATCATTTTGAATAAACATATATAGGGCTCAGGATTATGCAGTATAGAGTGACTTTTTTCAGCACAAATAAGGCAACATGATGAACTGAATTTTATTTTATTTTAACCAACTATACAAACATGACCAAAAAAAAAGGGGTCACACGGGCAAACAAATAGTACAGATATACATGTTTTGGTTGTTTTTGACCAAAGAAAAAAATTATATGCTCATTTTTAAAGGTTCTACATGTTTTTATACCGCATATTCCAGTAGCGGTAAAATATACACATTATAAATGTAATGATAACTTTTGTTCTACCTGACATATCCGAAAACCCAAATTATACCAGAGCACTGATGAATTTTCAATACAAAGTGTTAATTAATGTTCTATAACAGTAGTTGTGACAACACTAATAGCTCAAATTTCTGCGTATGTGCTTATTAATTATATTTATTTAATCGTAATGCAATGAGTCCCTAGTGCCTGTAATTTTCCCACCATGAGAGAAACTTTCCATTTTATGTGCAAAATGACAGATTGTGTTTTTTGTCTTGTTAACTTAAAGTGAATGGAAAAACAGGCTGGTATACGAATGACTGTTTTGATTATACTTGCTGTAATGCAAGAGACATACAACTTTTTACAAATTTATAACTACATATGGTTTATATTATAAAAAAAAAAATTGTAGTCACTGGTGTTAAATTCTGTTAAATTCTTCCACACTGTGGTATAAAATACTCAAGGACATTCGCAGTGAAATCAGAACACAATATACACAACAGTGTTGTAGATTGTTTTCCTATAACACCATGCCCTGGCATGTTTATTCCCTATATAAACAAGGAAAGTATTATCTCCGTTTCACAGCGAGGGTCAAAACACATTACTGAAAGCATAGCATCTCAACCATAAAAAGAAGATAATAGAAGTATTTCATGGCTTATTGTTTATCCAGAGCTTCAGGCTATCAAATGACAGCTTTAAATCTCACTAATGAAATGAAGTCAATCTCTGGTGTTAAAAATAGGATTAATGAAGTGAATGATACTGATGGCACACTATTAATATGTGGACTAAATAAAGCAGAGGGCCAAAATAAACTGACATTTCAGCCCCCAGTAGGCATCCCATGACGGCACAGCATGTGATTTTCCCTGACACACCATCATAAGTACATAATGATAAATTATAATTGGTAAAGAATGAAACATCAGTTTCCAGTTGATCCAGTCTAACAGTCTATCATTTTTTTTAGAAGAATAAGATCAACTGAACCCCCATCCCAAATGATTACACTGTATGTAACAATGATAATGTCTAAAAAAAAAAAGATTTCTCTTGCTCACAAGTATTCATATCAAGTTTGTAAAATATAATAAAAGAGAATAGAATAGAGAATGAAATGTATTATAAAACAGCATTATTATTATTATTATTATTATTATTAATAATAATAATAACACAATAGACAAAAATGTGAGAACTAATCAAGTGGACAAAGAACAAAGTTTATTCCTTTACAGCGCGAGCATCTTTCAAAGACCTAATTAAGATGCCATCTAAACAATGATCACTGAGGCTAGATGATGAAAGAACAAGCAGCTGAATCATAATCAACTGAAATATTCAAACATTATGTTGCTTATCGTGTTTATAAAATATAAGTCACTTGTTTTTAGTAACTGACTTCCAGACAATGATGTTATTGCTTTCCTCATGACTTAATTGATTACTCAGCCCTTGCTGTCCTCAGAATAGAATTCAGGACCTTTCTACTTCTCCACTAGCACAATTTTCCAACTGGACAACCAAAGAGATTAAGCCCTCTATCTCATCCTCCAATCCCACTACCTGTTCATTAGATCCAATCCCTTACACTATACTCCAGGCCATTTCACAAGACCTCCTCCACTTCATCACAACTAGCATCAACCTTTTCATATCATCTGGTCATGTTTCTGCTGATTTTAAGAAGGCAAAGTTTACTCCCATTCTGATCCAGCATACATCAGTAACTATCACTACTCTCTTTTCTATCTAAAATTCTTGAATGGACTGCTTATAATCAAATGTCTCTTTATCTCTCGGAGAACAACCTTAATTGTCCTAACCAATCTGGATTCAAAGCGGCACATTCCACAGAGACTGTCACTGAGAGCTGCTAGATCAGCTAAACGGTCATCTGTCCTCATCCTCCTAGACCTCTCAGCAGCATTTGACATGGTAAACCATAAGATTCTCTTGTCTATCCTTACAAGCCTTGAAATCTGTGGCACGGCATCTCAGTGGTTTGCTCTATGCAGACTCTACACTGGTGTTCCACAAGGATCAGTACTTGGTCCTCTTCTGTTCTCCTTCTATACCCAATTTATTGGTGAAGTCATAGCCTCACAAGGGTTTTTATATCATTTACGCGGATGACACTCAACTCATTCTCTCCTTTCCTCCCTCAGACACTTAGGTTTCCACCCGGATCTCAGCATGCCTGGCAGACATCTCATACTGGATGGGTGCTCATCAACTGAAACTTAATCTCAGTAAAACAGAACTGCTGTTCATCCCAGGTGATTAAGCTTCCTGTCAGGATCTTATAATCTCCCTGGACAACAATTGGATCATCTTTCAGTGCCCACAACAATGGGGTATTTCTGGATAAACATACATTGGTAACCTTACTTACCCTTTGATTTCTTCTTTATAACATCAGAAGTATTTGTACATTTCTCTCCACTGTGTTTCCCTCTACACTGCTTGTTCTGTCTCTTGTTACTGTATTTCAAGACTGGACTACTGGAACTCACTGCTGCCAGATCTGTCTCTGTGCACCATTTGGGTGAAATTCCTACAATGGGTCTACACCTGGGCTGTAGTGGAGACTAAAGGCATGTAAACAGCATTTATGCACCTGAATTTCAGAAATATCATACCGAAGCATTCTGAGAACCTCCTAATATGATCAGTGACATCACCAGGCACACATTAGAACATTTAAGAAAACTTTGCAAATAGAAGTACAAAAGCCACTGCACAAGATAGAAACCATTACTCACAGTAAGAAATAGAAAGTCAGACTGGAATTAGATAGAGAATTGTAACCAATATTAACCTCTACAAAATTGATGGAAAGGGTTATTTATAATGTTTTTGCTAATCATAACCGTAGTGTAGTACCTTGACTGTCTACTATGACCAAATACATTATTTCTTGTATCAGCCAGTTGATAAGTTAAAATTAAAGTTAAACATGGATATATGACAATATTTAAAGCATGGAAATGGCAAGCCTCTTCCTGCTAATGCCTGCAAAAGACCTTGAATACAAAAACAAACAAAACCCAACATAAAACTGTGTTTTAAATATTATTTTATATTAAATAAAATGTTATTATATACTTTGGCTAGCCAGGTAATGATGTGACTTACAGTATAGTGTTAGTTTTTTCCTCACTGAATAGCATGATGAATTGTGCAGTTCCTTGAATGGTGGCTGATATAAAAAAAAATATTCCATGCTGTCTTTCATTGTGTTGTGTGTTGTAATGGTGATCAATCACCATTATGGTCATGGAATTTAGACATTTTTATTCATTTCATACTGCTGTTTAACAATGAAGTTCAGATTCAATTCACATATTTTCCAAGAAATATATCTAATATTTTTTACCAGTATGGTAGGGGCTTCTGAATTAAGATGTTGAAAACTTTGTTTAAAGTTATTATTGGCAAATTCCTGCAGACCTTCTTGAACCTTTGATCCTGGTCGCACATAGCTTTCACTTTCATCACCAATTTCCCGGTTACCCAACGTAGCACAATCCACATTAACTGTTATTTTCTGTTTTTCGGAAGCCTGTTGCATTATCCCTCTCACTAAGCTCCCACTGGTATAGAAACATCCAAAGTCACCTTTAAAGAAGTATTTAGAAAGTAAATGCTGCTTAAGGCATGGAATCAGATTGGGGAGTATAGTTTATATCAAGAAGGTGGCCCACCTTCTACATATACATTAAAATAACTGCCATTCTGTACTCACGTTTCCACAACCAGTCCTTTTTTTGTGATCACAGTGTATCTTTAACACATATTTTCTTTATGGTCTCAAGTCATCTTAAAAGCTTTAGTTTTTTTTTCTTTAGTTTAAGGTTAAAGCATCTCATATTGTTATATTTAAACATACTGTACCAATATATAAGAGTGAGTCAAATGGAAAAACTTTAATGGTCCATGTAAACTTGACTAAAATTGATTTTATAGAGGAATTTAGGCACTCTTCAAGTGTTGGAACCCTTGCATCGAATGAAATAGGAAATGTAAAAAATAATGTACTTTGTGACACCTATTTTCAGAAACCAGTGCAAAAAAAAAAAACATTTACATAACACATAAAACACTTGCTTGTAATATAATGTTTTCCACCCTAACTTTAGTCTGTGGAAAATTGTGTTCCAATACTTTTTTCCACCTTGTGGTTGATAAAAATAGACTATAAATGGCGTAGTTCCTCAATGTCTAAATACTGTACATGCAACATTGACATGGGCTGACATTGCTTGACTAGCCATGAAACATAAAAAAAAATCTTTGTCATGATCTTTGGCACATGCTTGGTTGATTGATTATATACTTGCATTAATGTACAGGAATTCCTGACAGTGGATGATGAATGTATATTATATGGACAGGTTGATGGTGAGGAGTGTCCCCAATTTGATCCTGAGGCCTCCCATTTTTTTTTTTTTTTGTGAGTTTTGCATGGTTTTCTTATGTCCACACGGGAGTCATCTGTGGTCTGTTTTCTCCCAATATCTATTAGCTCTGAATGATAACTCTTGGATTGAGCTCTGGGGTTTAGGGCTGTGATGACAGCATTTGTTCTAAAGGATAAACCAACATTAAGACCAGAGCGCTGTGAATGGGAGAAATCAAACCATTTTGTAGCAGAGAAAAAGAGAAGTTACAGTACATCAAAGAAAACAAACATAGGGTATAGCCAATTATGACACAGAAATTAATTCCATATGGCTCAGACAAACCATTCTACCAGCATACTGTACTCACTTATCTGCTGCCATGGTGCTGAATGGACCACTGTAGTTCAGCACCAGTGGTGTTGTGTAAAGCAGGATAGCAATAGCCTTAGAGCAGGATGGGATACACCAATATGGCTAAAACCAAATGATCACTAACTCCCACTAAGAAGCCATAGCCAGGCAAATATCTTCTTCTGTTTCACAGAGAGGTACGCTGCCAACACTCTTTCCCACGCCAGATACCCGAAGACTCTCTGCCCCTATCAGCATTCGATGCAGCAGCCATAACTCACAGCAAACCTTCACTGCACCAGCCTCAAGACAGCACCACAGTTGAGCATCAGCTGTCCTACAAAAAGCATTTGTTCAATGCAGTTCTGTACCATTTCTTCATCCCTCTTCTCACCTCTCTAACCTACCCTGGCTTTCTCCCCTCAAAGAACAAAATAAAAGAGAACTTTCTGTTCAAGACATTTATTTTTACCTGTGTCGGTATTTAGTTTACAATGCTTCATGCTTCTATGCCAATACAACTATTTAGAATGGCCTGGAAAAGTAAGAAACCACTGATGTACTAACAACAAACAAATCAGCCAATAAAAAAACAGCAACTGATTACAGAAGCATTCTGAGAACTGTGAAGAAACCTCCTTATATGATCAGTAACATCACCAGGCACACATTAGAACATTTAAGAAAACTTTGCAAATAGAATTATAAAAGCCATACCATAACATAGAAGCCATTACTCACAGTAAGAAATAAAAAGTTAGACTGGAATTAGTAAAGACATAGAGAATTGTAACCAAGATTAACCTCTACGAAAGTGATGGAAAGGCCAAAGTAGTCTTATGGCTTAGGTTTGCATGGATGCTTTTGGAACAGCCTCACTAATCTTTCTTAATGATGTAACTCATGACGGCTTCAGCAAAATTAATTCAGAAGTCTACAGAAACATTCTGTCTACCATTTTAGAGAGAAGTTCAGTAGGAACTTTAGAGGAACTTATTCAGGCAGCAGGACAATGACCAAAAACACACACTGCTAACACAACAAAGGAACTCATCAAGGGGAAAGGTTTTGGACCGACCCAGACAACCCCCAAACCAAACCTTAATGCAATTCAGCATGCATTTCACATTCTCAAAAAGGGGGAAAATAAAACTAACAAAAAGCTGTACTAGACACCAGAAAAAGGATAATAAAATAAGAAATTTGGACCTGGGTCACTGTTTTGATGCAATTTAACCATTACACTGCTATATGTAAACTAATCATTCCTGCTGATTTTAAAATTCATATTAATGACACTTCACTCACTCAATCTTTTAATCTTTCTCAACAATAGTTTGGGTCCAACACTCAATAGGAGTCATATGCTAGATTTTCTTTTACTTTTGTTTTAAATTTCATATCTGTTCACATTGAAGAGTTTTTTTTATTATTATTTCTTATCATATTTATGTGATGTTTGATCTGTCATTTAAATTGGATTTTTTTTTTCACCCGCTGGTAGGTCGTTCGCTTCCTAAACCATCTCACTGCTGCATTTTATTTAACCACTTGGGAATTGTCCAATTGTGATGTGGTCATACAAAGACAAACTTTAAATAAGCATTCTGTATCTGTCTAGACAACGTGGCTCTGTTGATACATTCCTCCCCAGGGATAGATTCACTTTTTTAAATTAATCTGTAACAAGGTTGATCAACTATGGAAGTCCACACATGTTTGAATTCATTACCTACATTTTAAAAATCTTTTAATAAAGGCTGTTCAGAATGTGAGGTCCTCATATTTTTCTAATCTTATTTCAAATACTAAATATAATCCCACAATTTTATTTGATACCATCAGTAATATTGTTACACCTCCATTACCTGTAGTACAAGTAAGTCAAACACCATAAATCAAAATATATCAGGGATTGTTTTTTTTATATTTTAAGAAAAATGCATACTACAGTAAACAATAGACATAACATCTGCTTTTATACTGTGTTTAATCTCATACCATGGAGTAAATAATAGTACTTACAATAATTACAATAATTTCAGTTTAACATGTGACGCCAGCAAATATTATGTTAGTGTTTGTGTAATACACTGGTACATAAAGCTTACCTACAGAAAGTATTTTCTCTGCTACTGCACGTTATTTGACTTAAGTGCTAGCTTCTTTCATGGACCTACACACATTGCACACACACATACTGTGTACATGCATAATAGTGTTTTCTGTTCATTTTCCCAATGTATAAGTAAAAAGCTTTAAATGCTCCCTCCTTCCACCTGAGTGCAATAAAGTACAGAATACTATATGTCAGGGCAGTTTCAAGAGTTTGACACCTGGTTAATGGATGTTCGTTTATTGGCAGGGTCAAAGTTCCTACTCTCACCCAAATGAGGGTGACAGTGTGCTCCAGTGCCCCACCCCCAGGCCATATAAAGCTTTAAACGCTCCATGCATTGATGTGATAGACTAAAAATAGTAAATAGTAGCTTAATATTAGTAAGTAAAGAGAAAAAGTGGTAAAGAGCACAGCACAACCATTTCAAAACATGGTTCCTGCTGTTGTACTGTACAATCACACTTTAAAAACTGAAATCTTGCTCAATCATTAACTCAGAATTATAGACCTATTTCCAAACCTTATTTGGAGCAAAGATTTTGTAGACTGCCTAGAAAAAAGCAGAGGCCGAACAACGAACTAATGCCTTAGACAGACATACGTAATATTCTTGCTTAGTTTTTTTTTAATGCATGATGATGCTGGAGAATGTTCATTGTCTACAGTAGTTGGATATCATTTTCAGGTCTTCAGGCCAGAGATGCCGTATAGAGCTCAGATCCAGACTTGGCCACTCCAGAACTCTCACAGCGTGGCTGAAGCCACTCTTGTTTTTCTTGGTTGTATGCTTTAAATGAATGTCTTGTTTAAACGTTATCCGTTACCCAGCCTGAGATTCTGAGCACTCTGGAAAGGGTTTTAACTCAGGATGGATCTTTCTGCATCCATCTATTCTGACTAATCTCCCAGTTTCAGTTGCAGAAAAATATCCCCACAGCATGATGCTGCCACCATCGTGTTAGATTCCAGGGATGGTTTTACTAAGATGATGTGCAGTGCCTGATTTCCTTGTTTCTAAATAGGTCAGTCTTTGTGTCATCAGACCAGAGGATTTTGGTTTCTTATGGTCTAAGAGTCCTTCAGGGGCTTTTTGGCACACACCCGTAGAGGCCTGATTGCTACAGTAGACGGCTGCAGAGATGATTGTCGTTCTGTAAAGCTCTCCCTTTCCACAAGGAAACTCAGGATATCATCTACAGCGGTTCTTGGGTTCTTGGTAACCTGAATGACCAAAAGGCTTTGCACCTAATTACTCAGTTTGGCAGACAAATGTGAGAAGGTTGCTGATTTTTTCAAATCTCTTTCATTTGAGAATGATGGAGGCCATCGTATTCTTGAGCAGTTTTGCAGAAATTTTCTCATATCCTTCCCCAGACCTCTGTCTTGACACACTCCTGTCTTGCAGGGCTGCAGATAATTCTCTCAACTTCATGGTTTTATTTTCACTCTGCCTTACACCATTTACTGTAACACCTTATATGGACATCTGTGTACCTTTATTTAATGTCAAGAACCACTGAGAGGAGTAGGATGCCCTGGAGCCCAATTGCAAGCATCATAACCAAGGGTCTGAATACTTATGTAAATGTCAGTCAATGTTTTTTTTTTTTTACATTATAGACATTGCTAAATATTTTAATCCATTTAAAATGAGTGCAAAACATAAAAGTATGTACTGTGTCTGACCTTCTTTGCCCCAACAACTTTGTCAAGACACTCACATATTTGGGTCAAGAGCTGCTGGTAATCCCACATACAAGACTTGAAACAAAATGTGCCTGTGGAACGCCTTATTATTAGAAATATGTTCTGCGGACACTGTGGGCATTTTTAAAAAGCACATGAAGATCCAGCTTTCTAACCATCCTTTTAATTCATTTTAACATTTGTTTCATTGCTTTGTGGTTTAATTGTCATCTTTTAAGTATGCTTTTGATTATTTTTTATTTCTTTGTAAGATTACTGTCTTTTACTGTACTATGTTTATTATTTATTTTCTAAAAAGCACTTTGTGACAAGTCTCGAGAAGCGCTATATAAATAAAATTTACTTACTTTTCATTGGCCTCAGGCTTTCAGATGCCTTGAAACCAAATGACAGTATTGACTTTTCAATAAACAAACAGCTTTAATAAAACAAATATGCGGGGCAAATATATATTCCAAGGATAACTACAGAAGCCAGCCATCAATGCACAAACGTAAACTGCAGTGAGGTTTAGCCTTAGAAGATGCTGTCTTATAACGTGCTACAGAGGAATGTTATGTAACATAGCATTGTGATCATATCTGTGTAATATCATATTCACGTTGCAATAACATTGTTTTGTTGACATTGATCATAATGTGATTATTTGCAAGCATAATGTATTACCCTGAGAAACACTGATGCAATGATTTAACCTCATGCTCTGCTACTAACAATCATCCTTAATTTTTAGGCTAAATACTGTAGGTGATCCAATTTTGATGATGGTGTAAAAACCCAACATAACTGTAAAATAAAACTCTGATGCTGAAATTGATCTGCAATTTTCCTTCTAAATGGTGCTAAAAGCCCACCTGATCCTTCAGTGCATTTTTTTTTTCATTATTATGAGGATACACAAACAGAAGACGTTAAATCCATCAATGAGTAATTTCACAATTTAGGTAAGCACATAGCATATTTACTTCATATGTCAAGTAGGAAAGACATATGCGATGATCTTGAAAAAGCAATTGTTGCTGCACATAAATCTGAAAAGGGTAATAAAACCATTTCCAAACAATTTGGAGTTCAAGACAGTTGTCAGTCTTCCCAGTAGTGGATGTCCCAGTACATTAACCATAAGATCAGACTGTGCCATGCTCAGAGAAAAACAAAAAACAAGAGCTAAATCTTAGTTGCTACAGGCCTCACTGAGCATGTTAAATGGTAAAGTCCATGACAGCACAATTAGAAAAAGACTGAACAAGTACAGGTTTGAAGGGTTGCCAGCAAAAAGTCTTTCCTTTCTAAAAAGATCATGGAAGCATAAACGAGGTTTGCAAATCTGCATGTAAACAAGACACAAGGCTTCTGGATCAATGTCCTATCGACAAATGAAACCAAAGTGCAATTGTTGGTCCTTAATGCTTATAGTCCTATTTGGGATAAAACAAACAGCATTTTTCTGCAAAACACCTTATACCCACTGTCAAGCACAGCAGTGGAGAGTTGATGATTTGGGCTTGTTTGTTAGCAA
>JAOVVA010000002.1:9185297-9203351 GCA_028565275.1 Leiocassis micropogon | reverse complement strand
CTCTGAGTAAATTTTTAATGAGCTACTTTTTACTTTTACTTGAGTAGATTTTTATAAGGGTAACTTTACTTGTACTTTAGTAAAAATTCACTAAAGTAACAGCACTTTTACTTAAGTACAAAATTGTATTACTCTTTCCACCTCTGCAGATATACCTGTAGAGCTCAGGATTGTGCACTATAGAGTGACGTATCCATTTTTTCAGCACAACATAGAAAATATGATTAACTGATGATTAACTGATCAACTGATGATATGATTAACTTTATTTCATTTTAACCAACCATACAAACATGACTAAGCAAAAAAAAAAAAAAGGGGCACATAGGCAAAGAAATTAAACATATACACATGACCACAAATTTTTCTGGTTGTTTCCAGGTGTTTCTATGACCAAAAATAAAATAATAATAATTAGAGTTCTACATGCTATTCTGGTAGCGATAAAATGTACACGTTAAAAAATTTATGATAACTTGCGTTCTACCTGACATATCCAAAACACAAATGCACAGTTTGATGTCTAAAAACGTATTGTTTTATGCTACTGTATGTCGTTGGGACAGAAAATAAAGTTACATAAATGAGTAAATAAGCCTCATTGCCTGTGCTGGTTAAGATGAAACAGTGTAAGATGAATAGCACTCTTAGTAGGTCTCAGCTTTGAGTCTCCTGCTCCTTAAATATCACATACAGTGCTGTAACATAACAGTTGCCCTTTGGAATGGTTCATTTAATTATCCTCATTATAGTAACTACATCCATCTCCAGTTCCACGAAAATGGATATATTACTTTCACATGAACGGCTAGGTTTATTATTTTGCCATGTGCCTGTAATTATGACTTGTGTTTGGAACACTTTTACAGTCCTAAAAATGAGACCAGTTCTATTAGAAGAAAAACCTATCAATATCAAATTATCTTTTTGGTTTTCATATAGTCTACAGTTCCATATTGAAAAACTAGTGACTGCTCTAAACAAGTTTACACAATTTAAAATACACCGAGTTGTCCAGTTTTGTGCAGTTAGTGAGATCCTGAGACCACATTTCTGTCCTGTAAACAAATTGCTACCGCACATCTGAAACACAAATAACCGTTAGCCATTTAGCCATGTAGAGAAGCCTATACGTTCTCTGTAGTCAGAGACATAAACAATATAGGAAGTCACTGACACCATATTAGGTTTACTCGCAAGACATAATTTTAATTGGAGCTATTTGATATCATGCTTGATGTACTGTAGTCGTAGAGTAATGGGTTGTTTTTTTTATCTTTTTGTATTGCTATCTATAGTATACGTTAACTGCATTTTTCCTAATCTATATATATTGGCATTATAATATAATTTAATCCATTCCGGAGGCGAGTTCTTAAGGCGAAATTTTCCCATAGGAAATAATGTACAGTAAATGCGAATAATCCGTTCCATCCCGCAAAATATTACTAATTTCCAACACTATATTTATATTTTTGCATATAAAAACAATCAAAAAAGACATGTAAATGAAGTAAAATATGAAATAGAGAGACATTAAACCTCATTTAACCTCAATTTGCATTTTCTTTTGGCACCAGCTGCTTTAAAAACAAAACTGTAAGTGGCTCGGTTCGTTTACTCGTATGCTGAAAATGATGATAAGGAGGAGGGGAGGTTATAGTGTACAATGACTTTCAAACACACACACATACACACACACTAATGGAATCACTGCTGTTGGCAAAAAACTGGAATAGTTTTCTTTTTGCACGACTTTAACAAGGAACCTTTCTAATTACACGAGCTTTTGCCTCCTATAGAGGATTTCACAATAAAAATTACAATTACAAAAATAAAAAAAGTGCTTTACAAGGATACACGTGATCACAACGCACTCACCGCACTGAGGCCGAGCAGACGATTACCCACAATCTCACAGCGAGCAAAAGAGAAGAACCGTTGGCTCAGTTGTGATCACGTGACTCTCAGCAGACAAAGCGTATATGTACTGCTCATCTTGCAAAACACTTGTTCCATGGTTTTACTCTATAGAAGATGAATAAATAAAATGCATTCATAGATAACCAGTGAATAAAATATATACTGAATTGTGCCTACTAAAAATTTTAAAAGAACACCAAGAACAGCTGCACCAGGTGTTTCACCAGGTGTTTCACCAGGAGTTTTGGAGGACCTTCCTGTGTTCAGGTTCCTGGAGTTCTCCTGTTTATAGTAAGTAGATTGGCTACATTGAATTCTATCTATAAGTGTAAACGAGTGTGTAAAATGTGTATGGTGTCATGCAACATCCTGGCATCCAAACCAGGGTGTATTCCTTCCTCACGCCTATTTTTCTGGAATTGGTTCTGGATTCACTGCAACACTGTACAGGATAAAACCGAAGAAGAGACGAAGAAAACTTCTCACATGCCACTGGGGTAGCCTGGGTTTAATTCCCAGTGTATTCCTTTTGACTTTTTTGATTAGGCGAACAGGCTTTTGTATCACATAAACACTTGATAGAACAATGCCCAAGAATAAAACAAAAGCTGTAATGGATTACACAAGCTTTTTTTTTTTTTTAACAACACTGATTCAAGTACAACTCATAATCAACTAGTCAGCTTCCAATGAGATATCTAATAATCAGTCACCAGGAAACAACAGCTACAGTGCGATCTTAAATAAAGATTAAAAAAGAGACAACCTGACCCACAATTTCTGCTTCCTTATTTAAGCTGAATCTTTATTTTTGGCTTAGGCTAATATCCCAGGGCAAACACACACAAGAAGACATGTTTTTCCTCACAGACACTTACTAGAGTCTGTCTAATAGCCTGCAGATTCTGACAGATTTGATCTCAATCTAACTCCATTTGATCTCAATTACATTCGAATAAAAAACTAAATCTGAACTTAATAAGTAACTTATTCAGTAGTTGCTGAGTTGTGTGATCCACGTGCATGTTCTCAGAGCGTTACACAGGTAAAGGCTTTTAAGAACATGTTGTCTGCGTCTAGGCTTTGCTTCCATGCTTGTTTTCACTTTCATGTCAAAATGTTCTGCTCTGAATATAGGTATTGTCTGTGACTCAAGATATCTTGAAAATAGCATGTGTTTCATAATGTAATAAATTCCACTGAATTACTGTTGTAGATAACGACATTACAGTCTGGTGACATTAATTTAACTCCTTTAAGACAGGGCTCTCATTCAACTAGGACTGACAATTTTGCCTCCGCTATACTGTTTGTGAAACTCACATGGCACCTCGACAGCACCTCCAACTGCTTGCACAATGAATTGTCTATACATATTTAGAAATCATGCAGTTTTCCAAATCATTAGTGTTGGAATTATACCAATCCACCTGAAGAAAAAGTGAACACACTCTTTCCTGGAACACTTGGAACAATTTATATATCAACTGGAAACTGTATCTGCACACCTATGGGAAATTTAGCATAGCCAACACCAGGTTTTTTGCAGTGTGGGAGGAAACAGAAGAACCCAGAAGAAACTCCAAATGGAGATTACATGTGAGGCAGTGCCACTCTGACATCCAAGAAAGGAAAATGAGAAATAGGGAGATTGAATCAGCTACCGATAATTGGAAGACGTGCCATAACACTCACTCTCTCTCATTTCGTTCTTTAAATAGCTTATCCTGTACAGGGTCACGGGAGGCCTGAAGCCTTTCTCAGGAGTCTCAGGGCATGATGCAGGGTAATCCATCGAAGGGAACAAGAGTGCACACAGTCACTCACACACTACAGGCCATTTGAAAATGCCAATTTACATTTGTCATTGGACTGTGGGAGGAAACTCACCGGGTACTGGGAGAACATGCAAACACTCCATGCACGTACACCTGAGGCAGGAATTAAATCTTTGACCTGGAGGTGTGGACAGACGAGCCATAACATCATGAAAATCTTCTAAAACATGTCACTTAGTCTCTTTAGCTGTTCAAACTGATCTGCATCACTCAAAGAAACTCCACAAGCACTTCATTCTGGCTTTGCACCAAAAACACAAGTGCTGGTTTAGATTCCCCTTAGTGTCGTAAGGTCTGATTTCCATTATACGCAAGTGTCCGTTATTAAAGAGGCCCTGTTTTTCTGAATCTGTGGCCAATTTTTCTTCACCATAAGAACATGACAAGTATGGCTTCCAGCTAGGATGATTATTCTCCTCAAATAGAAATCAGCTTTTACAACTTGTTTTAAATGATGGCTATGAGAAATTATACATGTGGAAGAGATGGGGAATGAGGCCGTCTTGTTTTTGTCTTACTTGTTCTCTTATTTATTTAAAAAAAAAAGAAAAAAAAAAGCCTTAGGCATTTAAGCAAGCAAACAAGCACAAAAAAATTCTAATAAAAAGAGGCCCTGTCTGCAACCTTCCCTCATATGAATATGGACAAGATGGATGTGTTAGCAGATCAACCAATGTATGGACAAAGAACTAATGAGGAACATAAGGATGATGAAAACTAGCCAAAGTCTGTTAAAGATGAAACCAGATGGCAAGTCCTGCTTCCTTCAGTGACACATTTTGTGTAGTGTGTTCAATCATGTGTTATGGCCCAGGATTAAAAAAAATATATATAGTAACATATATAGTTTTGTTTATATATATATATGTGTGTGTGTGTGTACGTTTGATGTGTGTTCAGATGTTTTAATGCTTCTACTTAAATACATTGACAAAGGTTGTGTTCATGTTGCTTAACTTGGTGTAGTTCCTGGAACTACAGCTGGAATACATGGTTTTGTTTTGTTTTTCAGCTTAAAGCCTGACTCCTGACACACAGCATACTTTGAAGAAAAGTAAATTAAACAGTTGGATGAAGGTCCTTCTTTTTCAACTGGATATGGGTACAACTAGCCACTTTAGCTCTTGTGTCACAGCATATTGGGAAGTTAAGCCAAGCTTTTATTTGGCACATGTACGTTACTGCACAGTGAAATTCTTTATTCTTGGCATATCCCAGCTTTGTTAGAAGTCTGGGGTTAGAGCACAGGGCCAGCCGTTATACTGTATGGCTCTCCCAGTAGCAGACAAGGTTAAGGGCTTTGGTTAAGGGTCCAACAGAGGCAACTTGGTAGAGGCTTGAACAGCCGATCTTCCAGTCAAAGCCTTAAATCACTTATTTATAACGTATTTGTGCTAGCTTCAGTAAAAAATTTAAACAGCAAGCCTCAAGGAACTGTGTAATAATCTCTGTTCTGTAAAAGGCTGCTAGGACTGTACGGGTACTTAATAAGTCAAGCTGGTAGGATGTGTTATCTGTCTTGAAAGTTGTTATTCTTGACACTCATGGATGGATGGATGGATGGATGTTGGTATTAACCAGTAAGGAGTATGAGTAAGGAGGCTCATTTATGCTTGTGGGGACCAAGGGACTAGCCGGTCTGGTTCCATCCAACAGAAAAGCTAATGTAGCACAAACTGTTAAAAAAGTTGATGCTGGCTGTGATAGATCTGGCATCAGAACCCTCAGTTCATCACATTTAAATTTAGGCATTTAGTAGATGCCCTTATCCAGAGCGACTAACATTTTTAAAAATCTCATTATACTGTACATCTGAGCACTTGATGGTTAAGGGCCTTGTTCAAGGGCCCAACAGTGGTAACTTGTTGGTTGTAGGGTTTGAACCTGGGACCTGACGAACCATAGTCCAATGCCTTAACCATTGAGCTACCCAGTTATATAAACAGTTATAGATTTTTGATCTGGCATCCAAATACCTCAAATCTTAATTGGATCCATCTATGGGATGTGCTTGACAAACAAATTAAAGTTCATCCTTGACACTTACAGCACTTACAGGACATGAGTCATGCCCCCCGCGAACAGAGCTGTTTTGGCAGAAGGAGAACCCACACAATATTAGGCATAATGTTTTAAGGTTATGGCTGATCGGTTTATGTATGTATGCATTTACACAAACAGTAAAAATATTTGGACACCACTTTTTTTCTTTTCCCCCCCGATTTTCTCCCTAATTTAGTCGTGTCCAATTCCTCCCCGTCACTAGGGGGCTCCCACATTAAGGCTACTACTACCACTTAGCCGGGAGGGCTATCATGTGTTTCCTCCGAAACAGCCAGCCAACCGCATCTTTTCGAACTGCTTGCTCACGCACCGTTAGGGGCGGCGCCCCTGATTGGCTGTAGAGCCGAGATTAATGTGGGAGCACTAAGTACCTCTCATCCCTCCCCTCTGAGAGAGTTCGGCCAATCAGTTCTTGAGAGACCTCCGGCTGCGAGAGGTTACAGCATCGCCCGGGAATCGAACCAGCGACCACCACTTTTAACTGAAACAATGCAAGTCATCCAAAACAAGCATTGATGATCTTTGAACAATTGATATAGAGATGTATTTGCTACTTATGCTCTTTAAAGCCTTCATACTGTAACAGATCTAATCTGAGGTGCTGTTTGTTAATTGGTGATTTTTGATGCTGGTTAGTCTAAATGAACTTTTCTCCTGCAGAGGTAAGTTTTGGGCTTATTTTCCTGGGAGGGTCTTTGTGAGAACCAGTTTCATCATCGTGCTTAATGAGTTTTGCAAATGCACTTGAAAATACTGTTCTTGCAAGAACTGTTCCAGAACAGCTGACCTTCATGTCTTAAAAATAACAACTGACTTAATTACCTAGTGTGATGTGTTATTTTTATAGTTTTGAAAAAATCCAGTATTGGATAGGAAAAGGTAGAAAATAACTACCCAAACTTTTGACTGGTACTGTATATATGAATAATATGTTATACATATATTTATATGTCCTCTTCTAGTGCAGTTACAGTACTGTATGTTTAGTCCATTTTCCCTGAGGCATGTCTTCTTTCTATATATACCTGTATATAAATTATTATTAGGTGAGGAAAGGAAATGGTTAATGACAACAGTCATAGTAAATTTATGGCAATTTACAGTTCAGTAGTGCTTTGTGCTTTGACCTTTCTGACTAAGATAACTCTATACAATTTATAATATTTACTGCCATACCACTGCATATTCCAAGAAACATCAGAGATGATAACGTCTTGAGCCTGGTGTTGCATGGCCTGAGATAACTCAGAGCTAAACCAGTAACTAATAGGTTCAAACAGAAATCAGACACATATGGGAACATTTGAGTGCAGCCTGTGCTGCTGTTTAACGGGACATTGGCAATTTAGACTAAATCAAAGACATACCATTGTCGAAACGCTCTGTCCCAGTTTTCTTGTTTAGAAATATTTGAAGGAAGTCTATAAAATCAATTTCACCAGTTTATAACGTGTAGCATCTGACTTCCATTAGGAAAGTAATGGGTTTACTCCCTGCGACCCAGAAATTCATTTTAAAAAATCATCACAAATTAATGTTGAAAGACAGAAAAAAATAAATCTTTTAAAAAGGAGAGGAAAAACAAATATTTTCTTGGATTTTTTACAGTTATGTCTCCACATAAAATAGCAAGAAACTTTGAGGCCCTTACATACAAGATGATGTTGAATTGATGGTGACTGAGCAATTTATTATTAGCATCATTCACAGGACTTGGTGTTTCCTACTGGCGAGCATAAAACAAGATTCCCGAAGAACTATAATAGTGATAACAATAATAATAATAATAGTAAACCCACCAGTTTCCAAAACAGAAAAGCTACAACACTGGTATCCCATCTGAATAACAAATGTGTAAAACACAAAACACACTACTTTCTAGGCACAAATGCATGGGCAAGTAATAGATGAGGTAAAAATCATGTTATGATTTACATATTCGTTTTTTACAGATGAAAGTACAGTTAAAAAAGGAAGAAGCTATTAATATGTTAAGTAGCTGCAGGAGTAATATCTACTGTACATCATGAGAGATTCAAGGTCAATCAATCAATCAATTAATTAAATATGAATGTTTTTGCAGTAAAGGAAATAGTCACTGGTATAAATTATGTCTATTTACAGTTCCATACAGAAAAGTCATATACTATACGTGTTCTTTGCCTTGGCTTACTGTTCATGAAAGATGTTAGGAACATATTAAGAAAAAAATTGACCACGGTGTAAATCAGTGGAAACCCAGCCATGATGATGACAAACACAACCCTACAAAATCTAGCTTGTGGGAAAAAAAACAACACATGTGAACCGAACATGATCAGAATAGCTTTAAAATGAATGGCTACCACCTGTCTCTTTATTGTGACAAATACGTTATATGTAGGCAATGGTCCAGTCTACATTTTTAGTTCAGCAAATTAAGTTATTGTGGTGTTTGGCTCACAGAGAGCCAAGTATAGGGACGAGAAAAACATGTCAGCCATGCCTCTCCAACAGATTTTGGCATTAGTGCTGTATAAGCTAAATTTTCCACTCTGCCCTTAATCAAAGTCAGTCAGGGAGATTCCTCATTTCTTGCTTCGGCTCGGTATCACTTGTTTCTCCTCTAGAACGACTCCAGCCTCAAACAATCAATATGAATATAAATCAATCTTAATATGTGATACCACAGAGACCATCAACCTTCATAAGAGAGAAATCTGACCTGCAGTTGAAACCTGAAATTCTAGTTATAAAGAACATTCGAAATATTCTCACAATACACAAAATTCAGTCTGGGTTTGTCACAGCATCTTTAAAGGCTGTGGATTTGCTCCACAGAACTGAACTCATCTGTCTCAGTCATTTCCTTCCTTGGTTTCTATTATGCTCCGAAGCCGGCAGGCACGAATGGGCGGCAGCTGCTCGTAAGTGCTGAAGCCTAGCTCACTGTGCTGCTGGGGGAGACGGAAAAGCAGCAGGTGGCTCCTCAACACCTAGGCAAGACCAGAACATTGCATCAAACACACAAAGAGACATACACGCTCATAGAACTGGAGAGAGAGTTCACAGCAGGGAGGTACCTCATCTGTCAGGTAGTATGTCTTTCTCAGCAGACCCCGCCGAGTAGTCTCCACGTCCTAGAAAAAAAAAAAAAAAGAACCATGAGAACACCAATGCCATACATCACACACTAAAAGGGCAAAGCCTGCATCCAGCAAATTCACCTTCAAAATAAAAAGAACCCACTTCATTCTATATTTTTAATAAACACAATAATAGTAATATACTGTAACTCAGTGGGCTTCTCACTGGGGATCATTGGGCTTCCCGTCTGGGTCTCACGATAGAGTTTTCAAGTTTTTGAGAACTGGCTAAAATTTGTTATTGAATCTTCCAAGTCTGTTATTCACATCTGGACATGCTTTGTTACAGAACATTCTTCACTGTTGACAACTCAGGGACTTACTAACCCTCACGTGTTTTCAGCACTTCTAAGTATTACAACTTATTTCAGTCATCAGCTGGAAACTGAGAGAAAACTGTTAGAAAATTCATTAACCTACTGAAGCAATCTTGTGACTGATTACATTTAAGAATTCAAACACACTCCATCAGAAATAACACTGATATCTATGAGCTGATTTTTGTAAAATAAAACAAAACATGTTACCTTACCAGTACATTGGAAAAGCAATCTATTGTTAACACTTTTACCTGTGGCACAGTGTCTTGGGAGAAAATAAAGGTGTTGAGGTGGGCAACAGCTACAGCGTACAGCACAGGGCACCAGGTCCTCCTCAGGGCTCTGGTCACCAGAGCTCGGAAATACAGCCGCAGCAAAGGCAGAGAGTCTTCAGCAGGGGAAGTAAACTTCTCTAGAGCAATGGGTAACTAAGAACAAAACACAGCAGTCAGCCGTAATTAGGATTTTTTATTATTTAATTTTTTTTAGCCACAAAGAAGGCAGTTTTCTTTTAACTCTTTATACCGGGCTCACAAATTCACAGCCAAAGCAAAACGAACTGTATAGTTAAGCCTTTCACATTCCTTGTCCTTCCCCTTTCAGTGAATTGTCTTTTCTGCCAAGGTGGATCCAAATGTTTAATCAAAAAAAAAAAAAAAAAGGTAGAAACCTGAAAAAAAAATTTTTTAAGCTTTCTTCGATATCACTGTAAATATTTAATTACTATGGCTAAATCATAGATTTACGCAAAAGGAAACAAAGTTATGTGAGATATGACTTTTTTATATTTGATATATACTGTATATATTTTTTTAATCAAAAAAAGATATTAATAGAGACAAATTTGTGCAACTGATTTTGATAAAAAATTGACAGGCGTTCCTTTGAACTAAAAGCAACCTTGTCTGCATTGTCAAGCCAGCTGTTTTTATAACCCACCACCACCCCCCCCCCCCTGCAAAAAAAGTGTAGATACATACGATTATACCAGACTGTTGTTGGTACATAAATATTATACAAAAAGATGGAAATTTGAATAAAGTTTGTTATTCTAAAATATTTTTAAGATTATGCCAATATTCTGTTGAATTTATGAATCATGGAAAAACACCAGACAATCATTTAAGGCCCAGCAAATAATCTGAAACACATTTAGATGGAAACAGACCTTGCATGACTGTCAGGACTACTTTACTGCATTCCATCTCGTGACATGAATGTAAAAGGAGAGAGCAGCACCTCCTCACCTGCTCTAGCGAGACCCCTAGTGAGCGCAGAGTTGAGACATGCTCGCCGAACACGGCCAATCTCATCGATGCGCTGTATCGCCTCTGCAGCGGTAACAGTATGAAGCAGCCAAAGAGCGAATCGCCGAAGGACACGGCCTCGTACTGAGCCAGCAGAGCGGAGTAGAGATCGTGGAAGGAGGCTAAACCTGGAGGTGGTAGGCTAAGATCCAGAGCTTCTAAATGTCCGGGTTTAGTCAGCTCACGCAGCAGCGCCCATGTCAGCTCCTTCACTGGTTTCTCCAGAAAGATATCACTGGAGCACAGAAAGACACAGACCAGACGTGCCAGTTTGGCCACAGGTGGCACCAACTTTAATGCCTGTTCCCTAAAGCTTTCAAGCACAAGAAGCCACTGAAGGCAATGCACAAGCGACTGTACAGAGCCAGCAGGTAGCGACTCGGCCCGTAGCCCGCCACCCTGCGACACTCCTATTCGCTCATACAGGCTGATGAGAGGCAGGAAAGCCCAATCAGAAGGCAGAGAGGGGCCTGAGAGTTCAGGGAGGAGCTGAGAAGAAAGCCAGGGGTTACGGCCGAGGTGCCACTCGCGGGAGGTGATCACAGCGGGTTCCAGGTACGCAAGGTGGGTGAGGTAGCAGGCACGGATTGAAGGAAGCTGAGTCAGGGAGTCGCGAAGGAGTGGACCAGGGCTGGGTGAATGAGAGGACGTCTCCTGAAGCTGAAGCTCTGCCAGGGCCACAGCTTCTGGACCTCCACTACCAGCCTCACTGCAGAATAAACACACAGTTAAACAGTTAAACTCCTCTAACACTATTTTTAACGGTGCACAATATGGTGGCCAATTCATGTGTGAAAATGATTTCTCATACATCAGCTAACTTCATTTTATTGCCACATAAAGTTGCTGAAACCAGACTAGACCTGACCAATTGAAACAACCCCAGATTCTAACACTGCCTCCACTATATATGTATTCATTGACTTCCATGCTTGCCCTGATGCACCAATCACTCTGGAATATATGTCAATAATTTATACCTAAACATAGAATTTTTTGGCCAGATAGTGTTCCTTTACATAGAAGGTGTGCCTGAGGCCACATGGAAAAGAAATCCTGCTTTTTTGTTAATTTAAAATTGAAATAAACAAAAGGTTTTAGAATTTTCGATTAGTTAAAAAAAAGTAAATGTACAATATTTGAGTACGTAAGATTTATAATTTATAATTTATAATTCTTACGAGGTCCCTATTTAAATGTAAGCAAATTTGTGATATTGACCATGTTATGTGCTTTGCACGCACATCTTGTACTGAAGAATGTGTTTGACACCCCGGTGGATTTGAGTCAATCACAAGGTTTTGCACAAACTTGCAAAGACTCAAGCGCACTCTTCCATTAAATCAAAGAGAGGACAAGTTAAATACTAAGAAACACTGAAAGCAATTTCACTAGTGGTCTCAGACTTTTGGGCCCCACTATATGGTACACATGTCAATACCCTTTATTCACATCCGTAACTTAAAAAAAAAAAATAATAATAAAATTAATAATAATAATACACATTCCCACATTGTATACATTACGAATGATTTTAAATCATTGTCTGGCTAAGTGATACTAAACTACGTTATAAAACCTACTGAACGAGCACACAGACAGCATAAACAACTTAGAATAAATGCTAGAATGTAAGAATGTCTGCTGTAATAAGTACAATATGCTGCCCTCTTGCGAAAGTAGTGAGTAACTGCTGCAGAAAAAAAAAATTTAACAAAATTGTTTTCTTTTTCCTGACTACAATCAAGGCTAAAAGGTTTGCACAAAACGCTCAAAAGGACTCAAAAAATGACCGCACATAAACTTTGCTTATATTTCTATATTCAAGATAATTATAAACAGGAAGGCTTTAGCAGAAGTATATTAAAAAAATGATCACACCAAATATAAAGTCCTCTTTGCCATTCTACGGGTATTTTTACATATATACAAATTAGATGTTGCTGCAGTCCTAAGGTATTCATAGCATTAAAATACTGTAAGTTGAATTCGATTAACACTGCATGCAAATTTTCTAAATATCCAGCAATAGCTAGACAAATCGATGTGCTGCTTAACATTTTGGTTAAATAAAGACCCTGAAGAACTAAAAGACAACTCACGGAAAGAGCTCCTGATTGAAGATCATAGTGGACACTAGTTCGTGTGCAAGATATTCACTTCCAGGCAACAGCCAGGAGAGCAGAGCCAAGGCACCTTGGTGAAACAGGGAAGCGTGCTTCTTCACCTCGGGGTCAACGGGAATCTGAAAATTTTAGTTTATTATTATTATTTCTAAGTGCTAAATGATTTCTCATGTGTCAATGTGTGTGGGCATATTTTGAAATCTTGCTGGGAAGGACAGGTTTGACATTGTGAAGATATTTGGAAAGATAAATGTGTTCCTGTGTAAGAGCTTCAGTACCAATCTGTGAGCCAGCCGGAGTATCAGATAGAGCAAGTGGTGTTCATGGCGTAAAATCCAGGCGGTGGCATGAGACACTGAGGGCGTCGCTCCAACACAGGACTGCAGGTAAGCCAGCACGGAGTCCAAGAGGATGACGGAGCTGAACTACAAAGACAGGCATGAATCCAAAAACTTTTTAAACTGTCATCGCTACTTTGAGAAATTTTAAGACACCATTGAACAATGCATGGTAGCATCATTAGTAGTGTACGCACAATTTTCCTATTTAAATTCTGGCATACAGCCACTGTCTCATGTCGCATTTTCCTTGCTTTACGAGTCCGAGCATACTACACTATTCGGCTTCTGAGAGGCAAACCTACACTCTTGGTTAAGCCGCGGTGAATGGTCACGATGATGTCCAGTACATAGAAGACAGCAGTACAGAGAGAGAAAGGGGATTCAGGCCCCAACAGGGGGGTCATCTTAAACCTGAAGCTGCACAAGCATGGCAGACTGGGAACGACCTCCGTGGCTAAAGTGCTCGAACCAGGCTTACATATTATGGAGCTTGACCTGAAAGACCATTGATACACAATTATGATCAGAGCAATATGAATCAGAACAGGATTATTTGTTATATTGTTGTGTGTCTATTTATTAGAGATGCTTGATGGCCTGCTTTGACTTAACACAGCAAATGCCAAAACAATTGAATGTCAGGTGGAGTAATGACTTACCTGAGGCTGGCCATCATGCTGTGAAAGACCTGACTTGATACGAGAGGAAGGAGCACCTCTGTAGTCAGGGCCTCTAGTTCCTGAAGGCACTGCACCGGCTGGAACGAAGCCTGTCAAAGCGCAAAGCAGTGTGTATTTTTTGAGCTTTGAGAAAAGGATCATTTTGCAGCCATCATAAATGGTAGACGCACGAATACTGTATGCAGCAAAACATATACAGTACTGAAACTCACGCATCTTGGACACCCATATGCATTTGCCGACGGGGCAAATCTCCAGCCGTACGTCTTCCCAGTAATGACAAGGAAGTTGTGTGGTGCAGTTGTTGTTGGAAATGGGTTTTTCGACGGAGGTAAAGGTATTCATAGTTAAGCATTATTTCCGCTCATACAGGGACCGAGTTTGAAAAAGGTGGCACAACAATCCCTTCCCATACCCGCCCCATTCCTTTGAGTGTGTTCAACTGTGAACATCCGCCAAGAACCGCGTCCGCATTACGCTAACAAATTGTCTCCTTTTGCAGGAGTCTGCAGCAACCTTTGTTCCACTCCGTGTGAACGATATGAACGCTGTAGCGCACACATTTCAAACACTTACATTACATGTACCATAGTACATCAACACGCTAATAGTGTTCTTTTAGGAGAAATAAACTCACAGATGACAACAAGATGATTTTGTTTGTCTTTTCCTTTCAGTACTGTATACTTTGGCGTATACATATTGTTTATTATTATTATTTTTTGCCTACCTGTACACTGAACTGAGAGTAATATGCTCCCAAGTAAATCAGGTACGACGGCAGTAAGCTGAGGGTGCTCGACCTTTGACTTGGGTCATCCAACTTTCTCACGCAGCCTTTCAGGATGCCAGTCAGTGTGGGTTGCAAGCCGGACACGTGGCTCCACGTCACTGGGGGTGGGGGCAGACACTCAGCCCCCTGAGATCTATCACACAATTTCTGTTGTCAAAAGAAGGCTTGGAATGTTTTAAAATGAGGCTTGTGTGTGTTTATGTGTTACCTCCGCAATCCACTTTGTAACTCCTGGTGGCAGCCAGCAGTGTGTGTGACCTGAGTGAGCAACACTAGCAGGGACTTCACTCTCTCCATTTCCAGGACCAGCAGCGACTCAGAAGGCGCACTGGGCTTATGTGCAGCCTGCAATGCCTTTACCAGCACTGGGTACAAGTCTCTGGAGAAAGAGAGACATTATAATGCATATTGAATGTTTTCACTGCCTACTCAAAAAATTGTATACACAGTATTTACTGCTACCTGAAACAATATCCGATCAATTCACAATTCACATGTTCAATTCACTCACTCAATCATCATCTATACCACTTTATTCTGTACACAGGGTCACGGGGAACCTGGGGCCTATCACAGGAGACTTGGGGCATGAAGTAAGGTACACCTTGGATGGGGTGCCAATTTGAAAACATCAATTAGCCTAATCTGCATGTCCTTGGACTGTGGGAGGAAACCAGAGTACCTGGAGGAAACCCACCAAGGACGGGGAGAACATCAAACCCCGACCGACCCTAGAGGTACAAGATGATAGTGCTAACCACTTACCCACTGTGCTTCCTCAAATCTGTACTGTATAGTGAAAATAATAATAATAGCTGTCATGACAAGAAACACACAGGCAACTGATGCTGTATAATTAACTGTCTGTAGGCTGTAGGTTGTTAAGCCTTATAAGGGGGGTCAGATGATACATTTTATACTTATCCATACCCACTACAGCATTTTGACGTACAGTTGCATCTCCAACACTGTATTAGTGAATACAGTTGTACCTCTAGAAATTGTGCAAGAACCTCGGCATATGAGTGAACAAACTGAGCCAAACCGAACGCCTGCTAAGTTGCGCGTTCGTCTGGGACCTGTTTTCTTTTGCATTTTTGTGCAAGATTTAGTGAAGACATAGCACCATGAGTCCCAAGAATGTTAGCAGGTTTTTAAAGCAGCCAGTGACAAGAAGAATGATTAAATATGGTTTAGTGGGTTTTAATATCTATTTATTTCATATTTTTCCTCATTTATATGTATTTTCTAAATGTTTTAATATGCAAAAATATGATAAAAGTTTTGGAAATTGGTAATACAGTATTGGTAACATTTGGGGGGGGGGCTAGAACAGATAATGTGCATTTACATTATTTGCTGTAAGAAAGTGCGTTTTGCAGTATGAATTTTCACCCTAAGAACTCGCCTCCGGAACAGATTAAATTTGTATGCCGAGGAACCACTGTACATTAAACCACTGTGCATGCATGGATTTAAATATTCACAGTATTTACCTTATTTATAAGTAAAAAACTTATTCCATAAGCAACGGAAGGATATTTTCCGGAGAAATGTTTTCCAACAACTAACTGTATATCGTATAAAGTGCTTTCTATAATGACACTGATGCATGACACTGACTAATTCAAATTAATAAATTATATTAATGTGCTTACTTTAATAAAAAAAAAAACAGTTCTATAAAAACAAGTAAATCAGGTGGACTTGCATATAGTATACATGCAAATGTGTGCGAGAGATATGGTAGGGTTTTCTGTGAAGAACAACACTTTATATCTGCTATAATGTAAGTGATGATAAGTGATGTTCCACAACATTAAATGTAACTACAACTGGTTAGAAATTACACAGTGCAGTTCATTAATTAATTAAAATAAGCGTAGCGCATCTACAGCAAAAAGCTGTGGTATAAGGAATAAAACACTTTGAAGCGTGGGTGTTGGGGAAAATAATCAGCATCAGAGCAGCATCACGGTAATCATGAATTATTTTCCTATAACAGCACATCACAAAATTAATTATTCCTTAATTAGGGATAAAAGAAACAAAGCTGCAGAGCAGTTTTTCCTCACTTGTACAGGTTACAGGCCTGACCGTAGCTTGCAGCCACAGCCCAGAGCCTCAGTGCCTCTGTGCTACAGCGGATATTCTCCTCACGCTCCAGCAGAAGTTCTGAAGGTTCCACTGACAAGAACCGAGACAGACGATCCTTTCCACCTAAATTGTTAAGCTGAGACAAAAAAAAAAGAATTACAAGATGCTAATCTGCACCCAGAACACGTGCTCACAATATAATTATTTGAGTTATCACACAGTGCTCAGCAGTACAAGCATGCTGAGTCAGTCAGAACTCACAATTCTCGCACAGACGTGCCTGCCAGTGCCTGCCAACACACGCAGGAGCTTCAGTGCTCTGGAAACAGGCAGTCCATATAAAGAATGAGAGGTTGATGAGGTCAGGGGGGTCCATGAGCACGGCAGGAAATCGAATATCACAGTTTCCATTAGCCGGGGACAATCAAGGATCTAAACATTAATGTTGTAAACATTATAAGCATGCATTCACAATGAGAACTGCACCATTCGATTTAGAGGGTCATAGACCAAAGTCTAAGGTAAGTGATAAAAACAGACACAAAACTAAGATTGGGATATTATACAATCATACAAAAAAAAATATTAGAAGTACAGTGGTACCTCGGCAGACGAATGTAATCTGTTCCAGAGGCGAGTTTTTAAGGCAATATAATATTTTCCCATAAAAAAATTATGTAAATGCAGATAATCCGTTCCAGGCACCAAAAAAAAACTATAATAATTTTTTGCATATAAAGGCAAACAAAATATTTGAAAAAGAAATTTAAGGCAAAATATGAAATAAATAGACACTAAAGCGTTAATTTAAGAATCCTCTTGGAACTGGCTGCTTTAAAAACGAAACTGAAAGTGGCTCCCTTTTCTTCTGGCTGCCCTCCTTGCTAACATTCCTGCGATCCATTAATATAAATAGTAAATAATATCTTTACTAAATCTTACAAAATGAAAAATAAATAAATAAATAAATAGATAAATGTTTGTCTGTGTATACACCCACTCACAGAAGTAAGCACACCCCTCTAATTTTAGCAAACAGTGTGCGAAGCGCCATGTGTCTAACATCCAGCAGCTCCGAGATATCATTATGGAGGAGTGGAAGAGGATCCCAGCAACAACATGTGTAGCTCTGGTGAAGTCCATGCCCAGGAGGATTAAGGCCGTGCTAGATAACAATGGCGCTCACACAAAATATTGACACTTTGGACACAGTATTGACATGTTCACTTAGGGTGTATTCATTTTCATTGTCAGTTATTTAGACAATAAAGTCTGCATGTTGAGTTATTGTTAGGATTATTGACTACTCTAAAGTATATCCCATTTTCATTTCTATAGTATTGTCTCTTGAGAACATGTAATAAAGTAGTTGCTGAAATGTGAGGGATGTACTGATTTTTGTGAGGGGGTACTCACTTTTGTGAGATACTGTGTATATGT
>JAOVVA010000002.1:9165370-9185197 GCA_028565275.1 Leiocassis micropogon | reverse complement strand
CAATAGTATGCGTACCAGGTGTACACGTAACTGAAAGTATCAGCTTGGTCACTCGTATGCCAAAAACACTGAGGCACATTTCTTGAAACATTCAGTTCTTTAAGCGAAAATTCACAACACGGTGCATTTGTACGCCGAGGGACCACTGTACTGCAGAATACTGTAGTGTGTAACATATTTTAAAGATAGTTACTGTACATCACATTTATAAATAAAACAAATTAAGGACTTGGTTAAGGTTCACCTGTGTGGCTGCAGAGGTTGAGTGGCGAGCGATTCGGATCAAAACCTCCAGAATATCTAGGACCGTCTCAGGTGAAGGCCTTACCATCTCAAGAATGTACCGCAACCGCTGCAGAAGCTGCATCTTTAGCAAACCCTGCGATCAGAAAATACACACAGAGTACCAAATCTGATCTGATTATATGTTTGATAAACTGATTGATGTTGCATAGGAGGATTGCATGCAGTGGAACAAACAACCACTGTAGTGTATCATGGGAAATGTGACTGAAGGAAACATGGGATTCAATTTATTTACAGTGTTTTCACAATCAAAGTACAGGCCATTACTGGAATACGTTTTGGACTAATTTTGGACTTTGGAGTCATGTAAACCTATTGTAGTATCTAAGATTTATTTTAAACAAATCACACATATGGATTTGCTGGAAATTCACAGGTCTAACATGGTTACGTCATAAATGCCTAGATTGTGACAAAAAATTATTCTCTGTACAAATAGGCAAGTGATTAATTTCTGCAAGTGTCCAATTTTCAGCCATCTGTCCTGTAATTTTTCTTGGTTATTTTAAGCTTTTCCTGCTCAGTTTGCTTCACTTAACGATCTCTATGCCTCGTTTTAAAAGGTGTTCCTCTTCCAGCAAGTCTTCTCACCTTGATAACATCCTGCTGACTGACATCGTGATCTAATTTGCTCTCTTCTTTCTCTTTCTCCGTTTCCTTTGTAGAATCATTTAGACCTTCATCATCTTCATTATTTTTTTCCTTGTGAAGCTGGGGAACCAATGGGAACGCTGCCATCCCTAGCAACCAGGGAAACATGTTGTCCAGATTCTCCTACACAACACAAACACAATGCAGTATTTTTCTTTTTTCCTGTTCTCTCTATACACAGTATATTTTCTTTGAAAGCATACAGCACACAGAAAAATGCAGTACTTTTGGATTTTACCTCATTTCCAATAAAAATTGCCTTTATTTCTATTTGAAACCTTTTTAATTTGCCCCTCACCTCATCTTCATTGGAAACTAGCAATGCTCGTAAACCACGCACTGCCGCAGACATTACACCCTCCACGCTGTCGTCCAGAGAGAACCGTAACAGAAAAAGGAGTCCAGCATCAAGCAAGGAGGCCAGCACATTGCTTTTCATGCATGATGAGTATTCACCAGCATGAGCCTACACACACAAAAAAAAACATTAAAAAAAAAGAAGAAAAAACACAATTATAGGCCTCCGCCCCAAAAAAAATACATTTAACCAGATACAGAGTGTAAATCAGTCAGAATTGTGGTTTTAACTTTGTCTAAAATAAGAATTGAAAGGGCATTGCACAGGACTACATTGAGTACAACATACATCATCACAACGCTACTGTACCAATCCTCTACTTTTTCTTACTCTCACCCTTTATAATTATAGACAACACTTATCCTTCCTTATTCTTATGTTAATTAGGCTATGCCACCGATTATGTGCTTCGTCAGTGCCATCATCACAATCACCAGAAGCTGATTTGTAATTCAAGTACATTTATTCAAGCATCTGCCAGCTAGGCTTTCTCCACACCGCCCTTCTAATTTCTCTCAAACACTATCTTGTCTACTAGTGAGGTCTCTGTGGGATAGAGTCATGGATCAACTCATTCTTAAAAGGCAGTTTGCCCTTCAGTGCAAACTTAAAAAAAAAACTCACTGACTCATGAAACTTTATGACTTTTTTCAGTGTCAGAAAAGCAATATGACTTATAATAGAATCTCAGGCACCCCAGTGCTTTTTTCCCCACACAATGAAAAGGGAGGATCCCCCCCACCCCCCACCGTTTGTGATTTGTAGCCTTTAACCTGAAACAGCTGAAAGCAGTTTAACGAAAGTCAACTTCATTGATTTACTGTACCTTTGACAGGATGTGGGCCAAAGTGTTCAGAGCCAGGCTTCTCTGCTGGGTCAGCTGACTGCGTGAAAGCAGAAAAAGCTCCTGGAGCGAGTAGCCTGCCAACTAGAACCCAGAAAGTGGAGGTCTGTTATTCAATTTGACAACGGTCACTGTGCATAAAGAACACATCAACATGAAGACATTATCAAGTGTTACGATGTGACATGACATCAACAGAACTGAACAAAAAAAGAAGTGAGTGTTTGGCAATCAACTGACCTCTGGTTCCTCACCATGATGATGCAGGCCGAGATGAGTGGGTAAGTCCGATGTGGGGGGCAGAAGGATGCCAGAAAAGTCGAATCGTGCCTGCATGGCCTTGAAATTCAATACATGCAAAAAAAAGACTCTGAAGTCAGCATTTGTACACGCAAAATACAACATTTTTGCTCTTGAAACATGCATAGCATCAAGAACAATGCCCTAAAGACTCTTCTCATTTCTTAGATCATTACTTTTACCTTTTTGGTGCCCTGTTTCCGAGGAGCAGGCAAATCCCTCATCCACTCCAGTTTCTCCGGTTCTAGTTTGTCCATGTGTAGCCACTCTTTCTCAGGCTTGACTGGTAGCTCCTCCACTGCATAAACAGTTAATACAATTAAAATTAGAATTATTGAATTCGAATTATAATACTGATTATTGTAAACTTAAATATTAACTGTATGCAAAAAAATTATAAAAATCATCATGCAAATGTACAGCCTAAATTTTGATCAAGCTAAAATCTATCATAAATATACCAGAGTGAGTCAAAAATTGTCCGCACTCTGGCTGTAGAATTTAATTAAATTTAATTTAATTTAATTTAATTTTAAAAAAATAAAAAAGACAAATACTGTATATAATTTTTCTACATAATCTTGCTTTTCAATACACTTTGTCCATCTGTCAAGAAGCTTTCGGATTCCCTTATTTAAAAATTTTTTTAGGCTGAGCTGCGATTCACGAATGCACCATCTTCACTTCTTCATCAGAAGTGAATCTTCGTCCTCGTAGGGCTGCTTTCAGGAGACCAAACAGGTAAAAGTCTGATGGAGCAAGATTCGACCTATAGGAAGGATGCTTTAATACCTCAAAACAAAGTTTTTGCAGAGTGTCGTCAGAGAGAAGTATCCTTATTGATGGCTAACACTTGAGTGACCCTTTTTGAACTTCTCTATCCACTAATACAAACTTCTTCACGACAGAACACATTCTCCATACTGCACACACAGCCTTCGATAAATAATAGGCTGTGGGATATGATAACGATGTGATAACGATATGAACATACAATAAGTAATAGATTTTAGGAAATCTGCCAGGAAAACCAAAGCATAATAAGCTTCTGTCCACTTCGTACTCTTGTTTTGTGAAACCTCCATTATCCCCATCCCTTGAAGACAAATTAGGGCTTGTCTGGCTTGCTTGCACTAATCAGGCTAATAGAAATCAATGACTCCGCTCTGGCAGGAAAATCTTGCGGCTCAGCCGAACGCCCTCTGCCAAATGCGCATTAGTGCACACGTGCAGTTATCATTCTTGCTAGGAGAAGGCAACGAAGAATTGGCGGCCACCCAGATCGAAGCCTGCCCCCTGCAAATCCACGCGAGCTGGATTTATTCATAAACCTCTGCTCCGACTGCTGTGTGAATACACAGGATTCATTATACCTGAGGTCTACCACCTGGCAATGTCCATAAAAAGGATTTAACATGTACAAATTACATAAAGATAATAAAAACCCAAATTCCCTATCGCGATACTTTGTAAAATACTTCACCTAGGCACCACCGATCCTCCACTGAACATTTCTAACATCAAACCCACCCCATCCCAGAGTGTGTGCTACTACCCATAGTATTAATCTAAAAACATCTTCATTCCAAGCATTATGCTGTAACAGACTGAATCGCACTGAAGCAGATGCACACAGCTTTTCTGGAATTCATCTGAGGTTATTGATTTTTCCCTCATCATCACTTTTACCCAGTTATCCTCATATGACTCCTTGAAAGTTGAAAAGCCTCTCAGACCATTTCACTCGCTGCGCTATAATTCAAGATTCGATGGCAGGACCTCTCCTTTCTTTATAAATCTTTTTATGGCTTCCTGTTGCACTGTTGGCTGTCTGTGGCACATTCAGCACTATGTCTGAAATTCCAGGGTGTCCTGTCTCTGCTGAACTCTATTGCATCTATTTTACTCTACAGAGCGTTCTAAAAGTCTCTATACATAGAGTTGTTGTTAGACTTCTGGCTGCTCCCATTGATAGGGTCGCCACAGCGGACCATCAATCCGCACAACAACTTGGCAAAGGTTTTACACGCCCGCTGTCCTTCCTGATGCAACCCTCCCATTTTATCCGGTCTTTGGACTGGCACTGCATGCAGTTCCTGGGTAGTATGGGGTGGGTCAACCAACCGACGATGGGGCTCGAACCCGGATCCTCAGATGTCCAAAGCAACACCCTAGAGCCTTAGCCACCCCATGGGGATGAGCTACCACTCCCCAAAATTCTCTATACATAGAGACTTTCAAATAATGCATAATGTCTTCCAAAAATTTGTGTTTGTATTAGAGTTTTTTTCCCCCCCAATTTGCCTTTGAGAATGCTTCCATTCATAAGCTGACTTAAGGTTGCGCTGGATAAAATTGCACACATAACCTGAGATGAGTTAATACTAGTTTATTATAAGCAAGAGAATTTAATTTGTGTGTGTTTACAAAGAAATTGCAATTCTGTAGAGAATGGTTTGTAAATAACGTTACTTTGACCTAAAAAGTGTTAATTTCCCCTATGAACGGAGACTTTTGGGAGACCCAATAGGAACATGAAATTAAACTAGTTCAACTTACTGGGGAAGCTGGGGATACACTATACGACTTTCACAACCCTAACAGATTCTGAAAACACTTGGAGTATACACTAACCAACTGGCTTGCACAGAGGTTTTTAGGACGACTCAAAAACACTTAACGACTGCGCCAGATGACTGAGAGCACCAAACTCTTATAACAACACTCGCGAGAGCAAGAGCAAACTTTCAAGAAGAAGAAGTAGCAAACCAACACGGATGCTAGCCACGCAGCAGCAATATTAATATGCGCCGCCATCTGTGCTGAGAAAAAAATAAATAAATTGGGTGAAGACGTGCAGGGGTAGATGGTGTGAGTATTGCCTCTATTTTCTGTATCCTGCCCATGATCCTGCCTCCTCTACATTCACTGGCTTTTTGATGTTATGCAATCCCCAGTCGGGTCCGTGACCACTCTACACCGCGCGACAGGGTCCAGAGTCGGCCCTGAACAATCGAACAAGCTTGATACGCTCTGACTCATGTGGGAGTAGTCTGTTCTCCGTCTGTTCTCCTCACGCACTTGCCAATTTGAGTCTGTACTCGTATACACGTACAGATTTCTGTGCCAACTTGCTATGCCAACTGGCCGCAACTTGTGCTGACTGGTCTAGGAATCGAAATGATTTTGAATTCAATATGAAATCCTGTCTAAATTAGTGTAGTGTATCCCTAGCTTTATGACGGATAAAGTTTTTAAACAAATTTATGACGAGCAGTAAAATTCCATGTAAACATTCAAACGAGGGGTGTCAGGAATTAGGGCTGACAATAAAGACTGTACTCCAGCCCTCCGAATTAAAATTGTCATAAACTATAACTAAACAAAAAAAATTTAAGATCTAGTATTTAAAGATTTAGTATTCAGGCAGCCATAAACATAACTACAGTGCTTAAAAAATCCTATAATTAATTCTTCCATGCTGAAATGAAAATGTTATGGATGATATAACTACTGTATGTTTTGACCAGAGTTGAAGACCACTACTTTAAAAGAAATAATTTAGAAGGTTTTGTTGAAGCAATGTGTGTGAATGCTTATGAAATCACAAATTACATTTTATTTGTAATTTAAAAGAAAATGAATTGCAGTTTGTTCATCTGTTTTGAAAACAAAGAAAGTAGATCTTTAATATTCAAAATTCGCTACTGTACCGAGATCCCTATTAAAATGTACACAATGTTTAACACTGATCATATTAACTGATTTGTAGATTTTTCTCATGTCTGATCTCTTGTTTTGAAACATGTGTTCCGATGACAGTAATGTGGACTTTAACCTATATGTTCACACTGTCGGACGAAGTGGCAAAAATATAATTTGCCAAGTTTTTTATGCTAGGGTGAACAGCCCAAACCTTATGAAATCTGATCCTTTCGATTCTGATTTCAGCCACTTCCAAATGTCAAATCGGAATTCATATGACTTTTATGTCAATACAGCACAACACTCTCAATCATTATTTTGCTCTAGGAAAGATGGAGGACGATGGTTGAGGAGGATTTCAGTGTGCCGCAGCACACAGGAACAATGCTCAACCAAATATTTTCGGATTGTAAGCAAGGAAAAATAGGAAAAAGTAAACCGATGGATTGCCTACTCCAGGTACGGAGCGAGTCATTATGAGTGAGGTTGGCAGGAAAATCAGAGTAGCGGGGGTGGTATTGCATTCGCATTAGCGCAACACTGTGATGAAAAGACTTAAGCCAAAATGCAAAGCTCGCCGTCTACCTGTTAGTCTTCATTCTTACCCTCCACCTGTGGGCAAAACAGATAAGATCACGGATACAAGCAGCCAAAATGGGTTTTCTTTGGGTGTAAAGGAGCCAGCTAAGGTGTTTTGGGCATCTACTGTAGCAAGGATGCCACCAGGAAGCCTCCCTAGTGTGGTGTTCTTGGCATGTGCAACTAGGAGGGCACGAGGCTGACCAAGGACTAGGTGGAGAGATTATAGCTTCGCACTGGCCTGGGAACTCCTTGTGATTTCCCAGTCAAAGTTGGTTAAGGTGGCAGGAGAAAGGTAAAGTTTGGGGTTCTCTGGTGGAACTGCTTACTTCGGATAAATGGGTGATGATGGATGGATAGATGGATGGATGGATAAGGAGAAATAATATTCACCCAATCCAGTTGAATTTTATGAAATTAACAAACTTCAACTAACAAAAACGAGATGGCAAAACATCCTTTAGTTTTATTTGGAATAGAGAAAAGGGTATAATGCAGGTCTTATGGCCCTGGAAATAATCCAGGTCTTACGGGTCCCTGTGCATGCAAATGTGCACGTCACATTTCACCTTATATACATTTAGGGTGATGTTATGGTAAAACAAAATTAGAAGCAAGGTTAGCAGAGGTTTAGACCTCTGCTCAAAGAAAATTTGATTGACCTGGCCTTCTTAAATTTTAATTCAGTACCCCTGCTCTAGAATGTAGAAAATAAATGACTAAACAAAAAACATTGAATTAAAAGGTGTGTTCACACTTTTGACTAGTACTGTACTGATATCAGTTAATCTTTTCATGTCACACTTTCTTCATATGGCAAGGTAAATATATCCCTGACCATTTTTTGATTTAGAAATTGAGTTTCTCTTAATTACTTTGTAAGCCCTCCCTGACTGCTTGGTTAAACTACATTCCAAAGCGGACTGGAAGTGGCTTTCTGTATAAATACGTGTAACTATGTGTAACTTTAGCTGAGTGGCAGAGTGGCCACCTCTGAGACACTCTGGGTACCATGCTGGCGACCGTGATACTCTGGCGACTATGCTGAGGCTGGAACACAATGCTTCCACTCACAGTGGAAACAGGGGGTTAGTGAAACTGCAGCCAGCCTCGCCTTATACGGAAATGTATGAAAACCCTAGATTATCCAAGAACTAAACTAACTACAATTGTTAGCAGTTGGGTAGAAAACAAATTTTACATTACAGATATAAGCTACACATATAAGCTACAAAACAAGCTAAAAGAAACGTTTCAGCACAGAGAAACGAAAACAGCGCTCACCGGTGATTGGGGGATTAGGTTCAGTTTCATCCTCTTCATCAGTATCCATTGAAACCTCCTGAGAGTCCGGTACTGCTTCTGAGTGCGGAAGTATTTGAGCTTTGTTCTTAGGTAAAGACTGGTCAGGACTCCCTGAATTCTCAGTAGATGAGGAAGTAGAAGATGAGACATTCTGAGCTTTCCGCGACTTTACAAAATCCACGAGTCTTGGATCTAGAAAAAAAAAGGGATTTTTTTTTTTAACAGACACTGAATAAGACTCATTAAGTATATAATAAAGAAAAGAAAAACTCACAGACAAGATCATTTACAAGTCATTTAAATAAAATAGATGCATGAAAGTAAAGCATATTAAATTAATGAAGATAAAATTAATAGAAAGTCAGTTTTACCTATCTGCGCCAACAACAATTTCTGCTCCTCCAGAATCTCACTCTGAGACATTGCTTGTAGCCGGGCTTGGTTCTCCTGGTGTATCTTTAGTGTTTCCACAGCTCTGTCTGGTCCAAGACCCTGACCTGACACCATCAAGGGACCATCAGCAGTGCCTAAAAATACACAAATACATTTACAATTTACATATTTACTCGGTGGCTTAGTGGTTACCCAGGTCCTGGGTTCGATTGCCACGTCGGGTCTGTGTGCATGGAGTTTGCATGTCCTCCCCGTGCTTGGTGGGTTTCCTCCGGGTTCTCCGGCTACCTCTCATAGTCCAAAAACATGCAGATTAGGGTTATTGGCATAACTGGAGGTCCTACCATGGTCGTACAAATGGGAATAAATACAATGGTCACCCTTGGACTCCAGTGGCCACCATTGGCCTCCACGGTCCGTTGCTGGACTACAGAGGATCCTGGAGGGATGGATTTACTCAAAGAATGATCTTGGTATTCTTTTTTTATTATTTTTTTATGTTTTGGGACCATGTCACAGCTAGTAGATGAACTATTGCCAAACAAGACAGACTAATAATCACGTCCTGTCACTTCAGGTCTTTTCTTAAAATTTGCACGCAAACATGCTGCAAAGATTACATAGACTATATACCACAAAGACATGTGGTATGTTGTGGTAATATGCAGTTTGGAGCAATGTCAAACAAGCTACTTCAAGCATAGTTTAAATCGGCTGCTAAGCTATTTTCATATTCAGACCCCTAGGAGCTGTTCAGCCTTCCTGAAGATAGAAAGCATGGTGCGAACAATGATGTGATAAGTGCTGAATAACAGGTGAACGCTAGTCCATTTTTGGCTTTGCAGGCAAGCATCAGTGTTGATGTAGGAAGCTACAGGAAGCCAGTGGAAGAAATGTAGCGGTTAAGTTGTGTGTGCATCTATATTCCGAATCAACTGCAATAGTGAAATAGCATGCAGAGGCAGATCTGCCTGGAGTGAGTTGTAATCCTCTGGTCTCAAGACGACAATCCGTCATCCGTAGACAGAATGGACAATGGACGGGATTGGTTGTAAATGAGAAATCTTCATGAGTGTATCCATTTAGCAGTGGGAAACAAAAATGACACCTGATTGTCTATGGTTCCTTCAAGATTGCGAGGAATGACTGATTTTGTAAAACCTTAACATGGGGCAGCATCTCAAGGGTTGATAGGATTAAGTTGGAGCTGATGAGCTGCTCGACACAATGAGATGTCTGCCAAATACGCTGAGCTCGATATGAGGGAGGAAAAGAGAGAAGAAGTAGCAATCAGGATAGCAATAGTAGGAAAACCCAGGTGAGAATACGACCTCACCAACAGAAGAGGACCAAGCACTGAACCTTGTGGAACAGCAGCGGAGGGTCTGCATGGAGCAAATGTGGTTCCTCACCATGTGGCCTGATTTGCCAGTCCTTTCAGATAGAAATTGCTATGCCATTTCATGAATTCCAAAACACATAAGGATGGACAAGATAGTCTCGTGGTTGACAAACACTGTGAAAAGTTCAAGGAGAATAAGGACTGATAACAGTTTGGCCGATCTAGTGCCATAACCTTCTCAATGATGGTCATGAGAGTATTTTCATGAGTGACTCTATAGAGCTATAGGGAAATGTAAAAAAAGGAGGCATCATCAGTCTATAAAAAGGGTAGAAGTTAATGCCAGTCACATTCACCTTGTATACAGAGACTTGTTTCTAACTTGCAATCCTTAAAAGATAGTATTTTGGCAATTGGGCAAATTATTCTATCTAGCCAATGAAGTGTACACCACTCATCTTCCAGCTAAGGGCATGAAAAAATGTTCAAAGACAATCTTGCACTCATGACTGTTTAAATCCCGACAGTTTGAGATTTAAACAGAGCCCAGACCCTACTTTACGACCAATAATCAGCTTTGTAAATGAGGGCTCTTAAATTACAAAACACCAAACACTACAATGATAATTTATCTTTCTTTTCTTTACCAAAGCATTCAGAGGAAAAAACAGAGACACCAACCTTGAGTAGGTCTGGATTCAGAAGCTTGTGTCTTGCTGACCTTTGACTCATTCTTCTCTTCAGATCCCGCTTTAGCTTTCTGTGCAGCAATATGACGTGCAAAAATACTTTTCCGACCTCCAGGTGCTGCTCCCTGTCCATGAACGTAATAAATAAATAAAACTCCATAAATAAACTCAAACTGACCTTTAATGTGTTTAAATACCACAACCACTTTCTGTAGAAAAAGTTTATGTGATACAACTTCAGTTAAAAACAAAGTCCAGTTGAAACCATACCTGCTTGACTGTAGAGCGATGAAGGACTTTAGGGAAAGCTGTACTTGTGAAGTCTGGGAGTAACACTGGCACAGCACTAGTGTCTCTCTCCTACAATCCACACAGTGTTGAATGTAACCAGACATACTGTACCGTACATTTTGAGATAACACTACAAGTCTAGCAATCTAACAAGAATATAACTTACAACAATCCTCGAGAGGACAGCACTGATGTGAGTGTCATGTCTGTCTAGCAGCTCCTCCGGATCATCGTTCTCAAAACGCACACGCTCTTTTTTGGAACATGATTTCTTGGGCGGTGCAGGAGTCAGCGCAGGAAGTTCATCAGGAAGGTCTGCACATCAAGTGGCATTTCTACCATCAGTAATCCACTGTATAATAAAGTCTAGCTGGAGTTACATTCACTGGAATAATTTATAATAATTATATTGGGAATACTTTTTAAAAAATATTTCAAGTTTTAAACGGTGCATCTACTGAATTTAACCAAAAATGTATAAATAATCTAGCTTCAAAATTAACAAGCCATATGATGCTTTTTAACACAGATAATGTAATGTAAAGTTGGCTTTACATTACATTTTCTTTTCATGGCTATGGCCTTTTATTATATGTAATAGGATGCCTACTAAATGCTTGCATACATTCTTGTTTGATAGCACTCTAGCCATCAAAAAAAAATAGTTCTGCCTGCTGTGAAGCATTTAATCTGCCAGGAAATTTTAATTCAAAATATAACATTAAAATTATGTCAGGTTTCCCGTCTTTTTCGATAAATTCCACCTCCTGCGTTATTAGTGGCGTCAAGAATTCGAGCTCATCTCTGATTGGTTAGATGCCTCACAACATATGAAACACAAACAAATCAATGCCCCTTCCTCCACCAGAGACCCAGTGGATAAAAGGAAGAAGTAATGACTAGTGAGAAAGGGTTGGTCTCAGGCAGATTACCAATCAGGAATGGAATTAAAATTTCCTTCCCCCTATTATTAATATTACCCCCCCATGTGGGCGAAACATGCACAGAAAGAATATATTTATTCCAACAAGACAGACCAGACCAAGGGTTACATGGCTAATATTTACTTACTGCATGGATTATCAAATGTTTTAGACCTTCCCTCTCATTCTGATCTGGCCTGATCAGATCAACCTGTTCAGATTTACATTTCTATAATAATTTTGGTATTATTGCAATTTTATGTGAAATTACTTAGTTATTTTGGCAGAAAAAATTAAAAAGTAGTTGAAAATTAATTACTAAACTAGTGATTTTTGTGTGCTGCACTTTGACCTACCTGCCAAGAAGTTTTTACAGCCTTGCCACCACTTTATGTAGTTCTACTGTATTTATATAAGGTCTGAACTGTCTTGTCTGTCACACCAGGTGAGAGACACACCACAGAAAGGTATAAAAGTAACAATACCACACACCTGCTATAGTCACAACATCTCTTGGATTCACACAAGACTCCTCGCTTTCTGCTGAAGCGTTGTCACCTCTGCGCTTATCTGCCCTCCGTGTCACATTGGCCGAAGGTGTGCTATTAGAGGCTAAAAAGTGCTCCTGTTCCTTGAGCAGGTCAGACTCTGAGTCTGTGTGCTTGGGACGACGTAACATCCCCAAAGCTGTGAAGAAGAAAAAAAAACAAGCTGTGTCTCAGACTACTAACACTGGTGAGCCATAACATTATGAATACCTGCCTAATATTCAGTAGGTCCCCATCTTTTTAACCAAAACAGTAATGATCTGTGTGTTCTGACATCTTTTAAAACAAGCATTATTCGTTTGCTGAATTTAAGCTACAGTAGATGTTCTATTGGCCTTTGCTCTCCTTGTGCATCAGTGAGCCTTGGTCACCCGTGACCCTGTCTCCAGTTCATAGGTTTCCCGACCTTAGATCACTTTTTTTTATGTCCTGACCACTGCAGACCAGGAACATCCCACAAGAGCTGCAGTTTTGGAGTTGCTCTGACCCAGTTGTCTAGCCTTCACAATTTGGCCCTTCTCACAGTAGCTACGTTTCCAATATCTTGTTACAATAGAGGCTGGAAGTGTGTGGGATATATTAGGCAACAAGTGATCTTTTTTTCCTAAAGTTGATATGCTGGAAGCAGAAAAAAATAGGCAAGCATAAGGATTTAAGTGACTTTGACATGGGCCAAAATGTGATGGCTAGAGGACCGGGGTCAGAGCCACTCCAAAAGTGCAGGTCTTGTGGGATGTTCCTGGTCTGCAGTGGTCAGAAATATTAGGCAGGTGGTCATAATGTTATGGCTGATCGGTGTATGCCAAATACATTACTGAACAAATGAAATCCTGGTGCAGAATAAGTTCCCAAATGGCCAAGATATAGGAATAAGTGGCAGGAAAAACTCCCCAAGATGCCTTCACAGGAACCATGTTCTAAAGATAACCCATGCTCATCAGGATAAGCTCACTGATTATAAATCATTACACTATGACATATGTATATTATTATATTTCACTGGTATAGAATCTAAACCACACAGATATTAGTTCTACAGTATTCGTGTAATAGGAGGCATTAGGAATACGACATGCTTTACAATTCACACGAGTGTAAAAACATTCAGAATGCGATCTTATTTCGTGCATAACAAACGAAAACATTCATTTAACCTTTCACCTGTCACTCTCAGCTCTTCTGCCTCTGTCTCTAGAGATGCCTCTAAAAGCTAGGAGCTCTGACTTATCACTGCAACCCGTGAAATAAAATAAAGCATGTACATAAACACAGGGCGAGTTCATTAACAATTATTCCGCAAAATGCATTACGTTTGAAATATGTAAATAGAAAAAAAATCTATTTACTTTATACAGTCTTCTTTACAACGAATACAAGGCAATCAACTTGCTAAGAGTCCACATGCAACCATGTTCAAGCTACTTCCGGTTTGTCTTCGTCAGTTAGAATACACTTCAAAATAAAAGTCTTCCTCCTTTCATAACCCCGCGCTTTTTTTAAACGAAATTGAGTTGAATTCCTTTAAGAACCAATGCAGTTGTAATGCTAAATATTTCCATAGGTTCTATCTTTTCTAGAATTAAATAACTAAATTCTTATATCAGAAATGTTTGCGATGTGGACTGGCATGACACTCAGGGTGTACTATACCGTGCTGGTATAGAGGATGAATTACTGTGATATTACCTCTAGTCTAATCTATATCTGTAAAATCCCAATAACTTTCAGAATCAAGAATGATTTTTTTTATTATTATTATTATTATTATTATTACAGTGCTTTGGGGCATATCGCACCAATGCCACACCTTCTCATGGATTACTTTCCAATAGTATTTCATTGTTCGATTACAAGCACAAATAAAATTCGTCTTTACTAATGAATGACAAACTATTTAAAGGCTACATTTATAGGTGACCTATAAGCCATTTTTAGCAATTTTTAGACATTCAGATACACACACAGTTATGAGTGTAAAAACTACCTTTATTTCTCTATATAATCCCCTGCAACACTAATGCACTTATCCCACAGTTTTTCTTTAGTGCTTTCATAGCATCAAGATACAGTAGAACGTATTCTCAGTATACCAGAGCCATGATCGCTTCACATCCCAGGAACCCTTTAATAGCCCAAACATAGTAATAACCCCCAGCTGAGTTCCTGTACTGTGCAAAGTGATCGTGAATGATTGTGTGTACAGTTCCCATAGACAGATGCGTCTTTTCTGCAATGTAGCTACAAATGATTAACTGATATTTAAGGCGTTCCACTCACTGAATGTTCACGGGAATGATTGCAGGGGACTCTCAGTCACCTCGGCCGGGATCGTGATTTACAGATGTACGGCCTTCTTTAAAAGCGTTTGTGCCAATCAAATGCCTTCCTATGGCTAAGAATGTCATTGCAGTACAGTGCTTGTAGTTTACGAAAATGTCAATGGTTTTACTGTATACCTTCATTCACCAAAAATTTCAGAACAAGTCCAACCTTTTTTGACTTGAACACACCTCAAACCAAGAGACCCTTCCCTGGCTCAAAGCTCAATTCTGCCTAGATGTTCTGTTGTCTATGTGCCATTTTTAAGAGCTATAGTAAATAGATCTTAAAAAAAAAAAACGCAAATAGTGGCTATGTACGATATGCACCAAAATATACTGTAATAAAATATAATATACAAGTACTGAAATTTGCGCATCTCAAACGTGCATTTGCGTTTGTCATACAGTGGTCCCAGTAGTGAAATGGAAGTTGTGTTGTGCAACTGTCTCTCAACAGAGGAAAAAGTATTCATAGTTGAGTATTATTTCCGCTCATATGGAAGAGGACGTGAAAAGAGAGAAAGTTTACTTGACTTGACTTGAGCTGGCGGAACAATTCAGAGAGAGATTTAATAAGAAGGAACCAAGTAACACAGTTGCTGTCACCGTTCTAGTGGTGTATTGCATCTACATCACGCGAGCAAATCCTCTTCTTTTGCAGGAGTCTGCATGAACCTTTGTTCCGAGATATGTTTGAGAACCGGTGTGAACGATATGAACACTGTCTACAGCGAAGCGGTGCACACTTCGAACACTTACACTATACATACCATGTGTATGTTAGTTTCTTTCAGGAGAAATAAATTTACTTTAATAAATTTATTTGGACATTTTTAGATCTCTGCATTCTGATTGGCTAGGAAAATGCATATCCATAAAGGGCCGTTTGGGGGGGGGGGGGGGGTCAGTTCATTTAAAGCGACAGACACTGAAACAGTGTGTTTGGGAAAGGAGTAAGACAGGACGAAAAATCAAGCCTGTCAGTTCAGAGTTGAATTTTAGCTGGAAAATTAATAGACATGTTTTGGGGAATTCTGAGACTTTTGCAACATTGTTTAAAAATGAGTACCATATGTTACCTTTAATATTTTAAGAAATGTCTGTAAGAGAATTTAGAGCCTATTATCTCATATGATACTACAACTATAATAGTTATTTCATCATCTCTCTCTCTCTCTCTCTCTCTCTCTCTGTTAATAAGACAAAATGTAACTTGTCATATTACAGAGAAACCACAAGTGCAACTAATGCTCTTTCCTAACGACTCACCTGTGATGAAAAGGTTAATAACCATTAAAAATGCTGACACTGGAGACTCCTTCCTTCACTTTATAACTCCCAATGTATGAGTTATAACCATAGAAGCATTAACTATTAGAAATATAAGCGTGTGATTTGAATTACTGGTTCCTTCGAGGGCTGCAATTTTTACAAGATCTTTTAACCAATCAGAACTGAGAATTTAGCACAGGTGTGGCGTAACCTTTGTGTCAGCTTAAAGGGTAATATTTGTTGTAGTCATCCGGCAGGAAAAAATAAATTAAATAGAATTAATTTTAGTATAACACAACAACAAAGTGTTGCAGTTATATCAGTTTGACTTTACTCGTATGTTCATCTGCATTAACTTTTGTACAGTAGTTTCCATTCAGATACACTAATCTGGTGTAAGTGAATGAAAGTGAATGAAATTCTAAACGCGGGCTGGAGTGTGGAATAAAAGCACCACCATCCTCCTCCTCCTTTTTCTCTCCTCCCCTCCCTGTCTGACCGAATGGGATCTCCCAGAGTGGGATCTCCACACGCCTTGGCTGATTTCCCACCATTCCCACCCTGTGCTGCTCAGCAGTGTACACAGAGCCCATTTCCCTAAGGAAAGCAGGGTCTCTGAGGTCCAGCTACTGAGCTGACTGAAATGTCCAGTCAGGATGATGTCAACAGAAGTGGAGGCTGATAGGAGTGCAGAGGACACAGTGCTGAACAGGCCCAATGATGATGCGGAAACACCGGCCAGCCTATATACGATAGAGGAGGTGAGATAACCTGCACGCCTCATGCCTTCTTTAGCAGTTAAATTCATGTAAAGTTTGCATTGTGTTGTTGTAGTTATTGTTGTATTGTTTTTATAGGAAATGTTGAATTTATGCTCTTTATTAATCATAACTTGTACTAAAGGCTCTCAAGTTGCTCTCCTCTCTGTGATAATAAATGCCAGAATTATTGATTGTCATTGATGCTGATACCTATTTTAATCCTTTGCTGTACGTTGTGTCACATAAGATCAAACTGTAGCCCTTAAATAAGCTCTTAAAATTTCTCAATAAGCCAAAAAAAAGGCCAAAAGGTTCATAAATATTTATTATTCGTATGTACACTGACAATCCAGCATGACTTAAGATAGGGTTCACTCTGAACATCTACATTTAAAACCAGGGCTCGTGCACAGGTCTGGTAAGTACAGTCACATTTGCACTCAGTGCATTTAGCAGATGCCTGTATCCAGAGCTACTAGCGGAAGTGTTGTGTATTTTTTATGAAAAAAATATCCTTGTTCTAGTACAATATGTCTGGGTCTAAGAACACCTTCAAGCCAAATCCCATGCTCATAGAATATAAAAGCATGAAAATTAAAAATGTTTTGGAATACCAATGGGTGTTTTGTCGTAATAGTAAGATAGACCCAAGACATTAAGAATGTAAATCTGTTGTCTTTAAACATCCCTTCTGTATATTCTCTGCACTACTGCTGGCTCACTAATGCATATCACATTTCATATCTTCCCTTTACTCCATTACACAGCTTATGACCTTTAAAATCATCAAGAATATGAATACATAATGGACAAAGTTGAAATGGTTTGCAATGTTTTGGTATAGAAAAGGGCACATTATCTCACAGTACTACACATGCTGGAGATGTACCCACCAAGATTACTTTAAAACATATTATACAGTGGAGGGCCACATTGTGTACAGTCTCTGCCTGCCCTTTTTACATTACATGCACTAGATGGGTGTGAACCTGCATTCTGGACTGATAAACTCAAAGTATCCATCGCTGTAAATGTTAATGAGAATGCTTGAAATACTGTATGCATTTTATAGATAGCAAACCCTAAATGTAGTAATGCTGATATTAGACATCTTAGAATTGGGATTGCATCTTGCCTAATTAAGCTATCAAACATAAATAAATAAATACATACATACATACATACATACATACATACATACATGCATACATATATACATGCATATATACATATAGTCCTTACTGTAACATTAATCTAGCCTATTTTATTAATGATGCCTTCCTGAGTTGTGTTTTGAGATGCATAAAGAAGACACATCTATGTTTTACCTTTTATGTACAGTAGTAGATGTACTGTACGCATACATCTTACATGAACGTCTTTGTCAAAATTGAATGTTGTATATTTAAAATTATTTTATAACTCATTAGCCCTGAGTAAGGGAAGTGGGGTATTTTCCAGGAGTGTGTAATATTTTATACATGTGACATTCTGTTTCATATGGGATCCTTCTTACTGATGAATCCTTATCTCCTTCCTTAGACATTTTTGAGCTCTTGAAATGTCAGTATTAATCATCTGGCTAATTTCAAAGATTATACATCATTGCTCCACTGCTAAATCTGACACCTGTCAATTACTAATAACAGTCTTTTCTTCATGTGGTCAAAACTGATTTTTACATTATGTCAAATATAAAACTATCTACGTAGCAGTAATATCCTTTATTTATTTATTTATTTATTTTTACTGCAAAATAAGACAAATCCATTCGGGCATGTTTTTGCAAAAGGAATTATATTTTACGCATGATTTCTTCGAGGGATGTTAAAAAAACACAAGGTGTTTTATCATATCATATCAGTGTAGTTTTTGTATTTTTTTTACCAAAACACTATAACACCACCTCCCCCAGTTTTTTAAATCAGCCTACAGTTTTGTTTGTGGCCATATACATTAGCAAATTAATAATATGTTGGTTGAGTTTTAATAAGTGTCATACTGGCACCAAATTGGAAAAAAAAAGTTTTGAGATTTGAGGTACACAAAATCTTATTAATTGACAATATTGTTGAATACCATAAAAAGCAATAAAAACAAAAAGTTCAATTTATAATGCACCATGAGCTACCACTGTGATGGATGACTAGAGCGTCTTATGATAGAAGTCCAAGACTGCTGGGGTAACAATACAGTGGCAGTCAACTGAGTGTAAATGTCAAAAACTTAACTTAAAAGGTTAATTGAACATGTTTGTTTATCCTCTGCTGCATTTTGAGCATAGCTGGTAGTTTTATTACTGGTCACATTTTCAGAGAGAAGAGATCGTCTTTCTTAGGCTGCATTGCATTCTCATTGTTCAAAGCTTTGCAAAGAAGGATATATAGTGATTTTCAGGTTTTCATTATAAACAGATTTGTGTGCCAGATTGAGTAAAAAATCAGAAATGCCATTTATAATGTTTTGCAGTAAAACCCATCATATTTAAATAAGTTCTTTTTCATTATGTTTATTAAAGAAGACCTGTTTCCATTGTTAAATAATCTCTAGTGCCACACATATGATCACAGCATAGATTTAAATTTAAGAGCAATATTATACTGCATTAATTTATTGAATCTATTCGAGCATTTTATTAGTGAACGTTCTGCTCATCCACACATACAGTATATTTGAATCAATGTTTTCACATCAATGTTACTTTACTTTCAAAGTTACTTTCACAGTAAAGTTAACCTTAAAATTATTAATTCTATATCTTTGTTTTAGATCAACCACTATAATTTCAAGTGACCAGCCTTACAGTTATGAAAATTAGATAACACTAGTTGATACTAGTTTGATTACTATAAACTATCAGTGTTGGGAGACGTTACTTTTTAAAGTAACTAATTACATTACAAAATTACTGTTTTTAAAAAGTAATCAGTTACAGCGTAACTTTCTGATAAAAGTGACTAGTTAGAGTACTTTTCCATTGCAGAAAATGAAAACCCTTCTGTGATTCCTCATGCATGTTGTTTTAGTCAAGCCCTATAATGATTCTACCTCATCACTTGCTCATCACTCAGCGAAGTAATTAGTAACTACTAATACCCCTATCTCACCTACACAGTTTCGTGCGGTGGCCGTAAGTACAGTTCATCATGATTCACAGCAAGTTTTGGCGCTGTGATTAGGTTTCCATCTTTCCGCACGTCGGTCCGTGTATAGTCAAACTGCATAGGTGAGATAGGGGT
>JAOVVA010000002.1:9136596-9146712 GCA_028565275.1 Leiocassis micropogon | reverse complement strand
AGAATCAGGTATTTATTGTAGATTGTTTGACGCGATTTTCTTGTCATACATTTCCGTGCAGCACAGCGCGTTAAACCTTCCTGAAGCCCAGCTTCACTGGAGCTCTATGGGCAGCACAGAGGAGCTTTTTTCACTGCAGAAAAGCTGGATAATTGGTAGAGTAGCTGGTAATTGGATAAATGCAATAAAAATCGTCACTTCCACTTCCCCTGTTTCAAAAGCTAGCAGCCGCCACTGTACTGTATATACCGATCCGGCCATGACATTATGACCTCCTGCTTCATATTGAGTAGGCCCCCCTTTTGCCACCAAAATAGTGAGGACTTTTGTGTTCTGACATCTTTCTATCACAATCAGTATTCAACATTAACCTTTTTCTCAATTTGCAACAGTAGCTCTTCCATTGGATCAGACTATGTGGGACAACCTTCACTCCCCATGTGCATCAGTGAGCCTTGGCCACCCATGACCCTGTTGCCAGTTCACCGCTTCTCCTTCCTTGGATCACTCATGTTATGTCCTGACCACTGCAACCTGGGAACATGCCACAAGAGCTGCATTTTAAGTTGCTCTAACCCAGTTGTCTAGCCATTACAATTTGTCCCATGTCAAGGTCACTCAAATCCTTGATGTTTCCGTCACATCAACTACAGGAAAAAAGGTTCTTAAAAAATTGCTGCCTAAATATATCCCGTCCACTTCCAGCTGGCATTAGCAGGAGATATTTTATCTGTAGCTACTGTGAGAAGGGCCAAAGTGTGACTACTCAATATTAAGCAATGGTCATAATGTTATGGCTGATCAGTCTCATCTGCTCACCTGAGAAATTGTGCCGGAGGCTACACATCTCGCCAGGACCTTCGCTGCTGGAGTCACTGAGTGAGGATTTAGCTCCCAAAGATCCATAAAGAAAGAATATGATCTGGATTTGAGTGTGAAGGGCTGGAAAAGGAAAAGCGTGATGGCCCGATTACTGCCTGGAGCAAAGCAAGATACCAAAACATACTGCAAGTTCAACGTTAGTTAGCATGCTAACATTAAACACTACGAAGAAAAAACAAACAAACATTAGGTCGATTTTGTTCGCAACACAGTAAGCATTAGATTAAAACTTACTTTTTTTCTACTTCTTGAATGTTTTAGTGCAATTACTTGTTTATAATTTTGATTACTTTTAAACAAACAAACATAAAAAGTTAGCTGAGACACGACGCGTCTGTTAGGGTAGAATTTTGAACAAACCCGCCTGTTTAGGTGTGTTCAAAATGTCGAATCTGCGCAGAACACATTTCGTTTAGCGCTGGGTAGGTATTTAATTCTAGTATTTCTACAAACCTCATAAGTTAATAAACGTACTAAAGTAATTTTAGTGCACTATCCTTAGATTAATAATGACTTTTGAGATGATAATGTGTCGAATGAGCTGTGATGCGAATCTGCGCAGGACACTGTTGTAACATTTTCCTGGCGATCTAGATCCCGTAAACTATGTTGTAAACAGACCTTAGAGTTTTTACCCTGCATCATTATTACGTTCTGCAGCAAATTCCAAATGTTCTAAAGTTAATTTATCTTAATTTGAATACTATAGAAATAACAAACCATTCAAACCATCAGTCAAACTCATTTAAATATTTTTTTAATGCCGTGTATATTTGATGTTGTGCGGTAAGTAAACAGGTCACACAACGACAACACAGGAAAAGGTTTAGAAAAATCGCAGATGATATAACGCTGGTTTGATGTACATATGTAGGCTGCAGTGTGCGTACGCGTTAGTAAGAGAAGTGCGCGTGTGTGTGTGTGAAGTAATTAGCTGAAGGATGTCGGCGGTAGCACGGTTTGCTGCAGCAGGAGTTCCGGTGTCGCTGCTGTCGCGGTTCCGCGGCGCGCTGGTCGCTGCAGTGCTCGGGGACTGTGTGGGCGGCGAGTTTGAAGGAGCTGAAGATGTTCCACTGGACCGGGTTCTCCAGCACCTCAGTGCACTGGAGGATGAATCAAAGGGTGACGGTGAGGAACGTTTAGCCACACACACACACACACACACGTATAATGTCAGGTCAAAAGTGTCGTAGCTTATACACACTGTCTGCATGCTGGGCCATGTCAGATGTTTCAGAGTTTTATTACGCACTCATATGGCAGTTACAAAAATAAATGATCACGAGTAACCATACACACCCAAATCAAACCAAAACAGCTAAACGAGGATGTATTAGGATGTAGTTTATCTACATCCACGATCAGTCATGGAAAAATAAAATATAGTCGCAAGCAACGATGATTGGGCCCAAGCACCTCTGACATAAAGACATTGGACACATGCATTAAAAATGACATACCAATACCATTGTGACATCACTGTAAAATGGGAGGGTTGCCTCAGGAGGTGCATCTGGCATAAAACCTGTGCCAAGTTGTTGTGCAGATCGCATCATGCTATGTTGTCACTCAATGTGATGTCACTTAGGGAGTTATTAGTCCCTTTTCGGCACAAGTTTAAGGCATCGTCACGGCTGAACCGTTGGGTATGCAAAATCACTTCACGATTTTGCATCCCAAGTGTGTTGAGATCACATTGGCCCGGTTTGGTGGTGATAGTATAATTTCCCTAGAAGGAGTAATTCCATTGTTTTTCTTCTTCATGCACTTTTCAGATTTCTAGAGACAGTCTCAATTCTATTGCTCAGTTCACCAACTCACTTACACTACCAATCAAAAGTTTGCACATTCCTTGGCCTTGCCCGATTTTTTATTTTTTTATTTATTATAAAACAATGCTGAAAGACTCCAAAATATGCAGTAATCTCCTTAGAACAGTTGATATTGAGATTTGTCTGCTACTGATGCTCTGTAAAGCCTTCATAACAGCCCGAATCTGAGGTCCTGTTAATATAAACAGAAATCATGTATATTAACATAGGCTGCATTGAAGCATGCATTGTGTTAACATACTGTATTAATGTATTTGAGTCAAGTCTTTTGCTAGGAGAGGGTTTAGTATCGGACCAGTAATGGATTGATGTACAGTATTTTTGGTTTTTGAGTCCAGTAATTCTGAATGAACTTCTGCTCTGCAGCAGAGGTAGGTTTTGGTCTTATTTTCCTGTGATGGTCTTCATGAGACGAAACCGCATAGGTGAGATAGGGGTATTAGTAGTGAGTGATGGTGGTAGAATAATTATAAAGGTCTTGACTAAAACAACACGCATAAGGAATCACAAAGAAGTTTTCATTTTCTGCAATGGAAAAGTACTCTAACTGGTTACTTTTATCAGAAAGTAACACTGTAATGTAACTCATTACTTTTTAATGACAGTAATTTTGTAATGTAATTAGTTACTTTAAAAAGTAACGTCTCCCAACACTGGTGACCATACATGATTTGTGTATATCTGTAAACATCACCAACTTTTAGTTAATTCATACTGTATGCTAGCAAATTAGATCTGTAAATTATTTAAACATGATCTGATATCTCTCTAGCATTTACGCTGGTATAATACTCCTGTTTGTTTAGTGGCACCTCCAGAAATAAAGGAGTGTAATTTAATTGAGAGAGTATGTATGTTTTTATGTGCTACTCCTCAGGCATACTGCAGTACAGTGACGACACAGCCATGATGCGCTGTGTAGCCCAGTCTCTTCTTACCAGGATGGGCTTTGATGAACAAGACATGGCTCGCAGGTATTTTTCCAGTAATTAATAATCATCAGTTCAACATTAAGATCAGTTTAACTTCAGGCAGTAGTTTTGTGCTTTTCTGTGTCTTCTGTGTGTTTACATGACTTTCAATACAGATTTGCAAAAGAGTATAGCCACGCTCCAGGCCGTGGCTACGGATCAGGAGTCATTCAGGTCCTGCGAAAGCTTGCGTCGCCTCAGCTCAGTGATGTCTTTCAGCCAGCACGTGCGCAGTTCGGTGGACGTGGCTCATTCGGCAATGGAGGAGCAATGAGAGCTGCACCTTTTGCCCTCACTTTCAGAAATGCTGCTGATGTGAAGAGGGTGAGGGCCAGGCCTAAATCTTATTTTTTAATTTCAGTTCCACAGGGATCATGTTGCCCAGCCGACCCATTGTGAAGTCACAAAATAGAGATGAACAGTTATAATTGCAGTCGAATGTAAGAGATCTCTCACAATGTTTCCTGTCAGAGTTCTAAGGTTCATTTTGGAATTTTGCTTAAAATGAGTTTAACATGCAAACCTCCTGACTTTGTCATATTATTAGCTTTATTAAAATTTTTAGTTGTTTGCATTGTTTATATATAAATGTAGAAAGGTTCAACATTGCCTGCCTGGTTGTTTGTGCCTATAACGTGTCCTTACCAAGTCCAGATTTGATTCCCTTTAATTTGCATGGGCTACTGAGAAATGGGGCAGCAACCAATAGGTGGCGGTGGTGTTTAATGGGGCAGAAAGATGGCTACACAAATTTAGTGTATGATTTCAGGAGCACCATTTGCAGGTGCCATCCCTGGCAGGTTCCTACCCTAGGCAGATGTATGTGTTGCCCATGCTGGAGTCTCCTGCTGGGTTATCACAAACAAATAACATGTTCAGAAATGCAAAGCTATAGCTTCCTGTGTCCATGATATATGGCGATTGTATATTCAGATTTAAAACCGATTCTGTACTAAGCTTATCCTGTTTTTGTTTCCTCTTTCTCTTTGTCGCTCTCAGTTTGCAAGGGTAGGTGCAATGCTCACACATTCCTGCTCTCTGGGCTATAACGGCGCTGTGCTACAAGCCCTCGCTGTTCACTTTTCACTCCAAGGTGATCTGGCCTTACCGCAAAAATTCATCAGTAAACTTATTTCTGAAATGGACGAAGTGGAGAAAGACGAGGCAGCCCGAGGTGACGCCAAAGTGTGAGTCATCATTTCATTGGTGTGGAGGTGTTTTATTTAAATAATTTTTTATTGTGAATCTACATTAAGTGAACAAATGCACTAACTGCTTTGTTTTGCAGGCTTAATTTAGCTGAATTTCCATATTGTGCACGTTTGCACAAAGTCAAAGAGCTTATGGAGCGTAATAACGTGAGCATCGAGGAGGTGATATCAGAACTCGGTTAGTGTTTCCATTTTTTTTTAGGCTTTATTATAGCTAAAGTCTTATTTTCATCCTCGTAAGCAGCACTGCTGGAGTGATACATGCTGTATCTGTAAGGGAATGTATGAGGGTGAGTCTAAAATAATTCGCACTCTGACTGTAGAATTAACTTGTTAATTGTTCAAACACATAATCTCACTTTTTGAATCGTCCATCTGTCAACAAATCTTGGTATTCCCTAATTAAAAAATGTTTTAGGCTGATCTGCAAGCCACGAATGCACCGCTGTCTTCACTTCTTCATCAGAAGTGAATCTTCATCCTCATGTTTCCAGGACACAAAACAGGTGAAAGTCTGATGGAGCAAGATCAGGACTATAGGGAGGATGCTTTAACACCTCAAAACGAAGTTATTTTTAGAGTGTCATCAGTGTAGGCCAAAGGGAGCATCGTCATACAAGATCACAATGCCCTTAGATAACCATTCTCTGCGTTTAATCTGAAGTTCAGGCTTCAGCTCTTCAATAAGCATCTCACTGTAACGAGGACTGTTGATTGTTGAACCGTTGTCCTGATAATGTTCCATTACTGGCCCTTGAGAGTCCCTAAAAACGTTGAAACTTTTTTTGGTCAGCAATTCTGGATGTTTCCGTTCCATGCTCTGCCGTTTACTCTCAGGCTCGTAGAGATGTGTCCATGTCTCATCACCAGTGATGATTATCTTTAAGAAACTTTCACCTTCCTTAGAGTGTTGGTCCAAATTTCGTTCACCGATATCCAAAACTTCTGTTGTTTTGACACCAGGTACACTCTCAGACCACACAACAACGAATAACTGCCCGCTGCTCTTCTTCCGTACAAATCACAAGTGGCACATCCATTTTTGCTTGCACTGCAGTTACAAATAACCTGATGTAACACGTTCACACCTGCACAGCAGTAAATGGGGAGACAGTAACCTTGAACAGAAAGCGCTGATATGCCAGTGCGGCCAACAAAAGTTTTAATATAAACCGAGTGCAGGATAATATTTGACTCACCCTCGTAGTATACTATGGTTCAGATTGTGTACATTTCTGTTTTGTAACACTGTTACATGTTTCCTATGTACAGGGAACGGGATTGCAGCCCTCGAGTCTGTGCCCACAGCCATCTTCTGTGTGCTGCACTGTTTAGAGCCTGGTGAGGGCCTGCCAGAGCACTACGGTGGCCTAGAGAGGACAATAGCCTACAGTTTAGCCCTGGGAGGCGACACAGACACCATTGCATGCATGGCAGGCGCTATTGCAGGTGCCCACTATGGCATCAGTGCCATCCCACAGAGTTGGCTCAAGAGCTGTGAGGGGGCAGACGAAGCTGAGCATCTGGCTGAGCGTCTCTATAAGCTCTACAACATCGCGCAGACAGACGAAGTCAGGGAGACCGTGGGTGACGGCGATCAGCCGCATGAGAGCCATCCTCATCTGAAACATACAGACTGATCCGTTGCACAGTATTATTGACGTATACAGTAAGTCCCCTACATACAAATGGATTCCATTGCGAGATCCGTCCGTAAGCCCAACAAACATTGTCCAGGTACTAGGGTACTAACACAATTGGCTATAGACTTCACTGTTTCCGTGATCTTGTCCTTGTTTTTTTTTTTAGAATCATGCTTTTATGCTTGCTTCCAGACATCCTGGGATGCACACGGCACGCACGGACATGTGATCTAACTTCCGTCACTGAACATGCATTGAACACATTCGTATCTTTAAAATTTCGGAACTAGTATATTGGTATGTAGGGGACTTACTGTATACATGTAATTTGACACACAAGCATACATACACAGCTGAGAATTTACAACCTTGAAATCATTCAGAATCTGTTGTCTTTGTACAAAAAAACTTTAATAAAAGTAAATAAAAGTAAATCAGCTGCACATTGTCTGTTAAACAGTGTGAGGCTAGGCAGTTTTTGAAATAAATAAACCATCTGCTTAAACAAACTCTTGTGTCTGAGGAATTCTGTGTTTTTAAAATTTGGATAAGCGGTTGAAGATGGATGGATGGAAATTAAACAAATGGCATATATTTCCAACTCGCATGAAATACAAGGTGGCAATACTTAACTTTCATTCTTAATGCTTTTTTTTTTAAACTAGCATTTAGTAGTTCCAGCCTAGGCCTGTCTCATGGGTTCAGGATTTATGTTTCTATTTCTTTTTCTTTCTTGCGTTTGTTCTTGCTTTCGCAGTCACTTACTCATTCATTTTCTATACCGCTTTATCCTGTATACTGGGCCTGGAGCCTATCCCAGGAGACTTAAGGCACGAGATGGGGTACAACACAACAACACAAACACTCATTCACACACTACAGGCAATTTGGGAACGTCAATAAGACTAATCTGCATGTCTTTGGACTGTGGGAGGAAACTGGAGCACCTGGAGGAAAACCACCAAGTGCGGGGAGAACAGGGACGTGGAACTCTGGAGGTGCTAGGCAACAGTGCTAACTGATAAGTCATCGTGCCGTCTACCTTCTCGCTTTCTATATTATTTATTTTATTATATTATTATTTAAATATGTTGACTAACCTCGACCAAACCTTTTAATAAACTGAAAAGCAATTGGTGACTAATTTTACTATAAAATCAGCCCAGTGCTAGCTGCAGTTTTCAGCTTTGGCAAGCCTCGATTCCTACAACATGCATTATAGATATTACTGTATTGTGCTTCCAGACGTGAAGTCGTAACTACATGAGAGGCAAATCGGAATAAATGACAAGTAATAAACGAATTTTGTAATAATGTAGCTGTTTCTCAATGACACTTCTCTGCTGAGTCATTTTTTAAAGTAAAGTCGAATAGGCATATGTCTATGAATATAAATATAGTGTTTACGAACTAGGCTGTTTCCATGGGGCGTGCAGGACTACGTAGTTTTATACAAATGGCAAATTAAAACAGAAAAGATTTTACTTTGGATTTACCTGCGTGAACATAAGCGTGTCCACGAGGGGGCAGTGTCGCATGAAAGACAACCGCACTAAAGAGATGGAAAACTCAGTGAAATTTTTTTTTTGTTTTTACTCCTCTGTATTCTGCAGTTGCTCTTTATTCAAATTGATTATATCAATGACAGAATTAGTTTATTTTAATAAAATTGGTATGCTTTAGTAGGAATGGAGTTTTCATGGTCTCCCCGTGCTGGGTGTGTTTCCTCCAGGGACTCCGGATTCCTTCCACAGTCCAAAGACACGAAGATTAGGTTAATTGACGTTCGCAAATTACCCGTAGTCTGTGAATGCGTGTGTGAATGTTGACCAGAGGTTCTACTTCGAAAGCCAAACAAAGCAAGGTTACATATTTTTGTGGGGGGGTTTTTTTGTTTGTTTGTTTGTTTTTTTGCATTTTGTGCAAGTTTTAGCGAAGACATAGTCAAGTAGGCTTTTATTGTAATTTTACCCATATATAGTTCAGTACACAGTGAAAGAAACAGCGTTCCTCCTGGACCAGGTGCAGTGGTAAAATAGGTTACGAATGATGCAAAGGTGCAAAGTGGATAAAGCAGTGCAATATAGACTAAAAGTGACAGTGCAGAAGTGTATTAGTTAAGATGCTATGATCAGCTGTTCAGTGCAGTAACAGACACAGGGAAAAATGCTGTTTGTCAGTCTGATTGTAGCACCTGCCCGATGGGAAAAGGGTGAATAGTCCATGATTGGAGTAAGAGGTATCTTCGATAATGCCTCTCACCCTTTGCAGAAAGAGCTTTTTTTGTAAATGTCCTCCATGGTGTGTAGCTGAATACCGATGATTGATCGGATGAGTGGAGGGCTTTACATTCTGAAGTGGCGCAGTTGCTGTACCACACTGAGATGCAGTTTGTGCAGATGGTACAGTGGCTCTCCAGTATCCTGTAGCACAGGTGGGACTTTTTAATTCGTGTTAAAAATAGAGGTGCTTTTGTGCCTTCCTAATTAAAAGAGAATAGTTCAGAGACAAGGCGATGTCCTCAGACATGGACTTCAATGAACTTAAAGATGGGTACATGCTCAACAACAGCTCCATTGATGTGAATGGGAGCAGGAGTGTGAGTTATTGCCAGCTCATCTGAAATTCAGTGAATTCAGTGCAGTCAGGAGTGAAAAGTCATGAGTGAAAAGAAAGTAACAGAGGGGAAAATACACATTACTGAAGAATTTTAGTGCTGAGGGTGAGACTGGAGGAGGTGAGGTTGTCCAGTTGAAAAGACTATGGTCTGTTTGTAAGGAAGTGCAGGGTCCAGATATAAGGTTGGGTGCTTATGCCAAGCTGTTTCAGCTTCAAGACTAGCTTGGAAGGGCTGGCTGTACTGACTGGCATAAGTGTTGGGGTTGTGGCAGAATGGGGCACTTTGGAAATAGCATCTTTTCAAAACAAGTGTCGAAGAGTTTGAACTCGTCAGGGAGTGAAGCAGAACTGATTTGGGGTGCCCTGCTGGGTGGTTTGAAGTCAGTGATAGCCTGAATCCCTTGCTGCATGCATTGGAGATCAATAGATATTAAGTGCTCCTCAATCCACTGTTTGTGTTCTGATAACACAAACAGTACAGTGCATATTTACATCACCTATATTGTGTTTTACTGCAAGTTATAATGTTAAAAAGTGTGTTCCTGTAGACTGATCTAAATTGATAAATGGTAGAAAACAATGAGGGGGCCGCCGAGTGGCGCAGTGGTAAAGTGCTCGCCCTATCATTCGGAGATCGCGAGTTCAATTCCTGGGTGATGCTGTAACCTCTCGCAGCGGGAGGTCTAGAGAGAGCTGATTGGCCGAGCTTTCTCAGCAGGTGTCGTGGCAAATTTGTGTGAACTACGCCAATCTTCCAAACAAATAACTACTGAAATAGCAAAAGAGTTTATTGCAGCCAAAAGTAAATGGACAGCACTGGACCAGCCAGACAAAAGACACACTGACAAGATTCTGCAAAGTTGTCTCTCCCTCACCTTCTCCAACTTCCCTAATTTTACATGGTTTATATACCTTCATTTAACAATTACATCATTGTTTGCTCCTCCTTAAGTCAAGA
>JAOVVA010000002.1:9110723-9123960 GCA_028565275.1 Leiocassis micropogon | reverse complement strand
GGAATCTGCCAGAACCCTCTGTTTGCATCTAGTTTGCTGAAGACCTGGGCACCCGCAAGAGAACCAAGAGTCTGTTCAACTGATGGGAGGATGTATTTCTCTCTGCATACTGCTTCATTGAGGTGTGTAAGATCTACGCAAATACGCACCGAACCATTTTTAGCTGGTACCGGAACCATGCCAGAGCACCAATCGGTCGGCTCTTCGATTTTGGAGATGACGTTGAGTCTTTCCATCCTCTCCAGTTCTGCCTTCACTCTTCCTAGTAGAGGGATAGGAACTCGTCTTGGCGTTGCAAGGGAAAAAGGAATCGCGTTTGGCCTTAATTTGATAGAGTATGGCTGTTGAAACAACCCTAAGCCCTGACACAACTTTGGGTATGACTTTTCTAGTACAGTTTTTTCTATGCTATCTGCTCTAGCCACTAACTTGAGCTTAACACTGGCAGGTCTGCTAAGAAGAGCTGTGTGCAAGTCTTTTATGACATAGACTTTTTCATTTATCTTCATTTGTCCTCTGCATAACCTCTCTGTGTATGTGCCTAAAACTGACAGTGGAGTACCACCTGGGCCTAACAGTATTCTGTCTGCTTTAGCCAGATGGATATTTTTGTCTGCTATAGTGCCATAGATCTGCGCGGAAATTACTGTGACATCAGCACCTGTATCGATCTTGAATCTCACTTTGTGACTTCTGATGGTCAAATCTGCATACCAGGGATCATCTCCTGCACTGACTGAGCCTAAGAACATGGGACAACAATCGGGGTTGTTTGTTTCCACCACATGTACAGTCTTTGCTGATTTGCACATTTTACTGTAATGTCCTATTTTCCTGCATGTGTGGCACGTCACCTCCTTAGCTGGACACTGTGCTCTGTTGTGGATTGGAGATTTCCCACATCTGTAGCATGTCTGTCGATCCGGTGGTGTTTTACTCTTGGCTGTTTGTTTCATTTGACGTGATGTCTTGTATGTGCCATTCTTTTGCGCTTTGTTCCTTATTGTCACTGCCTCTATGTCTTTTTTTACTTCTCCTCTAAGATCAGTTTGCTGTCTTTTTATATTTTCAGACTGTCTCGCCATGTTGACAGCTTTTTGAAGAGTTAAGTCTTTATCCAGCTGCATTCTTTCAGACAGACTCGGGTCTCTTAGTCCTACGACTAGCCGATCTCTAATTAACTCATCGTGGAGTGTACCATACCTGCAGTTTTCAGCCAGAGCATACAGGGCAGTAATAAATGAGTCTACAGTTTCATTTGCTTGTTGTACTCTTTGATTAAATCTTGCCCTCTCGTATATAACATTCTTCCTCGGCACAAAGTATAACTCAAAAGAGTCCTTTACCGTTTTATACTGTTGTCTTTCTGCCTCTGACAGAGCTTGACCTCGCAGTATGTCATCTGCTTCATCTCCCATGCAGTAAATCAATGTATTCACTTGATTAGCTTCGGAGCTTATGTGGAGATTACTGGCTAAACGGAATCGTTCAAACCTCCGTATCCACCTTTCCCAATCTTGTGGCTTTGTGAAGTCAAACGGTTCGGGAGGCTGAATAGTGAATGTGGCATTCGGTGGTGCGCTAGCTGTTAGCTGGTGAGGCTGCATGACTGGCATGCTAGCGCCGTCCTCGTCCATCTCTTGGATGAGAAAAAAAAAAGTTTTTTTTTTTTCGCTCTCACGGTACTGCTACGCCGCGCTTACTTATCTGCCGCCGCACTTCTGACACCATGTCGTGTTATGCGTAAGGATTCACGGCACAGATATCATATAACACCGAACTGCTTTATTTTCCCATGCACCCGTACATAACCCGGAAGAGAGTGTTACCCCCTCCAGCAACACTTCACAATAATAGACTCTGCCTCACATTAAACACCACAGAGTAGTCTTTTCACCGAATACTTTTAAATTTTATATATATAAAAAATTACAGGTCTGTGGTGTTATTTAAATAAAAAACAGACTTACATGACAGAGCAGACGGACACAGAGGTGATTACGAGGAGACAAAAAAACAAATTTAGTTATGCTTTCGCTTTCATGAAAAGGCGTGGCCTTGAATCATGACCTTTGTAACAGGTTTAACAAGCAGGGAGAAACCATGGGTACCTGATTCCACAATCGCAAACAGTCTTTATTAACACAATGTTCAGCAAACAGCTTTAAACTTATGCTCTTGTCATTTTTACACTCTGAAGCAGTATAGTAGTTTTGGTGGCACTTAGGTGAGTAGTGCGGGTCCACAGGGCGAAGCTCATTGAGTCCACAGACGGGAAGGGGAATAGCTTCTAGCATAGACGTATTTGACACACGACACAGGAGGTGCGAGGTGAATGCACTGGAACATTTGTTGAAAAAACAATACAAGAACTAGAACGATCAATGGCAGTGTAACTTGTGTCTCTTCCAGCAGATGGCAGTACCGCAGTGATTCAGGGTTTAGTTTACTAGAGAAATAATCAGCGAGAAAGACGGACAGCGTGCATCACAAATAAGACGTTTCGAGTTGACATGGACGGTGGGTTTAAGGAGACTGAGTCGCTCTTTGTAGAGTTTTTATTTGTCTTTTTCCCATGTTAAATGACCAGTTCTGACTAATGAATACATACTGAATTATGATAAATGATTGGATTATTTGTGTGTAGGTGTATATTATATTATTTGGATTTATATTGTGTGTTTAAATGAAGTGTGTTGTAGACTGTTTGTTTTTGTTGCTTTTATATTTCTGGTTAATTCTGCTGACATTACCTGTGGCTTGTGGCTTAAGAACAGAACTTCATTAAGCTTTAACACTTATACTATTCATTATGTAAAGAGTCTTTCTGGGGATATTTAAATGAATTTTACAGCTAAGAATGTTTGTTAATCAAGTATAATTTATTCATAGTCCAATCATAAAAATGCCATTGGTATATAAAATAAAAAAATATTAATATAAAAATATGCTGGTATGTATGTGATTTAAGTGTACAATATATTGTAAACATCTCCTGGGATAAAGTCTCCTCAGTGACCCTGTAAACAGGATAAGCGGTGTACGAGCTGAATGACTGTTCGTAATCAATTCCTGCTTTCTAACATCCTCAGAAATCTAAGAGGGGAAGATGCTTTTAAAACCAGTGTGGTTTGTTGTTTCTTCTCTAGTTAGTGCAGTTTATATTGTTTATAAATATATACATTATTTTATATAATAGAAAAACTTGACATGTGTCATAAAGATTTATAAATAAACATAACTTATACAGGACTGTGCAAAAGTATTCGCACATGCCAAAGAAATACCGTAAAGATGCAATCAAAAGTAATGAAATAAAACTTTTTGATATTAAAAAATACTATAAAGAGAAGAAAACAATAATAAAGTAAAATGTGTATTCTGTTTCTTCATGTAATCAGAAGCCACAACGCCTGGAAGAAAAGGCAACTTGACTGGAAGTGCCAGAAAACTGAAGGATAACGCAGCAGACTGGCATAATTTAATCCAGAAGTGGGAGCGTCTGAGTGACGAAGGATCCACCATTGCAACCAAAATAGTCAACTTCAAACTAAGCAAAGAGTAAGACTTTAAGCAACATTTAACCTGACACTTTTTTCAAGCTTAATACTGTTCCCCCCTTACCCATGTTTTCTGACGCAGGTCTGTGAAAGAGCAGGAGGTCGTGATGGAGGGCCCAAGTTCCTCTGCAGCTCCGGCAGGAAGAAGTGAATATCACAGCAACCCAGAGCTAGAGGACGAATGCATCAAATTACAGGACGTTGTCGACAAAATGGTATGATTTGAGTAACAGGAATGTCAGGATCTGTCATAAGTCTCAGTTCAAGGCTCAAAGTGTACTGCTTCAGGACAACTCCATATACATTTTGTTTGTATTTGGCCTTAGGGTTAGCTAATGTCATTCACCAAGTGAAAAAAAAATTCGGTTGAATTCACACACAGCAGGATTCTCAAGGAGTGAGCATATTCAGTTCAAGGTCAGGCTGTTGAATGCTTTGGGAGGGAAAAGAACAATAAGACAGACTGTATCACCAACAGACTTCTAAAAAGATCATTAAATAGAAATTAAATGAGTAGGTATGGCTATCATGAAAAGGTGCCAAGAAAAAAAGGCCCTTTCTCTAGAGTATGGCAGCATGGCTTATTTTTGCAAAATTGTATCTAAACAAACGATGATACAAATTTAGGAAATTGGGTCATGCAACAGGACGGATGACAGTGGACAACAGAAATCAAGGTGTTGTGAATGGCCTAGTCAAGGTCCAGACCTCCATCTCATTGAGATGCTGTGGCAGGATGTTGAGAGAACTGTGAACAAATTAATGGCCGTAAATTTCAATTTCAAGCAGTGTTGTACAAAGGAGTTATCCAAAATTCTCTCTAAAGATGTGAGATGCTGATAGTTGGGTTTACAAGTTATTAGGTCAGAGCCTAATGTGTACATAGTCAGTATTTTTATTTTTCTTCAAAGGTCCACATTCTGTCAAAAATGGAGAAGATGATATCTGCTGAGAAAGGGATATGTGAACTGGAGACATTTCAGTATGGAGAGACAGGAAGACCAACACCACTGTTTCAAACTTGGACCACACAGCAGTTTGGTAATAAAATAATGTTTATTTCATTTTTTAGGGGGAATAATACTTCACATGATTGATTGATCTGGACAGCTTGTAAGACAAATATTTAAAAGTCACATTATACTCCTATAATTTTTGAGGAATTTGCATTTTCTAGTAATTAGACCGTAGGGAGCAGAAATGTCCACATTTGGGAACAGGTATTTCTTGTCTGCTTTCAGGCTTGGCCTGACACTTTTCTGACAAATAACAGATTTAGGAATATAAAAGTTAAAACACAGTTAAGCGCTAAAGAAGTCTATGTTATCTGTAAGTTGTTAGATGCTTCCTGCTAGCCAAGCCTTGTTTACTTTATTTACTATTTTTATAGCAGTGTGTATGTAAAACAAATGTATTGAAAATGAGGCATTAAATCTAGGCTTTGGATTTTATTCATTCTAAGGAAAGGGTGTGTACTGTGAAAGTACCTGTTGATCTACACATACTGCCTTAGGATGATTATATAATATGCACGGTTTGTTTATTTTACTGTCCACTGCAGCTAAAGTGTCTTCTGGGTTTTATGAAGCTTACAAGCAGGAGCTTGCCCTAAAGAGAACCATATTACGGGAACTGGCCCACACAACAAACCCAGATCTCTGCATGGTGTATGTGTCCTGCTGGCTCTATCAACCCTACATCCAGGATAACACCAAACTTCTCCTGGAGAGCTTACTGATGGAGACGGGCCACAGAGCTCTCTAATTTATTCAGTTTATGTTTATTTATATTTTATTTAATGGAACATGATGCAATTTAAATGTAATACGTTTCTTCATTATGATCCATAGCATTTTCTAAAATGAAAACATGGTCTATAAATGGTCTATTCAAGAGCTCAGGGGGGGAACTGTTTGTTCCTTGTTGGTATAGATGAGCCTTGGGTGCCCATGTTCCTGTCACCAGTTTTTTGGTGTATAATTGATAATCAGTGTTATTCAGTTCATGTTGGATGGCTGATCAGTGTACATATTTTAAATGGCAAAAACCTCCGTCAGACATAGCGGGGGTGGGGGTACAAGATGCAGAGAGGATACTGCTCTTTCTTTTTTTTTTTGAGGCAAACACCTTGTATACAAGTATGAAGTAATGATTACCTATTATACATTTGTTTTCATAGTTACACTCATACAATGGAGTAAACAACTGTACTAAGAGTAATGTCAAGAGTTTTTACTTTTTTTTTTTTTTTTTTTTTACCCGCACTGCAATTGATGCAGTGTTTAAAAAAAAACCCTGAAAATCATGTACAGCTCATCCTTACTTACGCATGTTATAAGACTACTGACAGAATACATTCCAAACTTCAGTAAGGATCGTTTTTTCATTTCCTTGTGGTTAAGGACAGGCGTTATATTTTTTAAACTCCCCTTTAGTCTTAGCCCTTTCCTCCCTGCTGTGTCCTGTCACTATGATTCTCTTGAATGAAGAAAGAGTAGAGAAAACTAACACTGCATGGTGGTGGCAGCATCATGTTATGGGTATGATTTTCTTTAGCAGGGACATGGAAGCTGGTCAGAGTTGATGGGAAATTTCTAGATTGGCAAACACCCCAAAAGATTTGCAGATGTAATTGAAGCAAATTGTGGTTCTATGAAGTATTAACTCGGGGGGGATTGAATACAAATGCATAAATTTTTCAGATATTTATTTGTAAAAAAAATTAAACCCATTGATCATTTTCCTTCCACTTGACAATTACTGTATGTGCCACTTTGTGTTGGTCTATTACATAAAATACCAATAAAATACATTTACATTTGTGGTTGTAACATGACAAAATGTGGAAAAGTTCAAGATGTATGAATACTTTCGCAAGGCACTGTAATATCCTATCACTGCAAAGTTAGTTTCCCCTTTTTGCGACCTCCTATCCTCACATCCTCATATCACCCTGAGCAATCCTGAAGGGTAGTGGAACTCGTCTTTTCTTTAGGGTCATGTATTGAGACAAATGAAGTGTATATATATATATTAAACCTAGTGTGAGAAAGGCTGTCTATATTGACTTACTTGATAATACATACAATACCAGTCAGACATTTGGACACCTACAGTGGTTTCATTTTGACTATTTTCTACATTGTTGAACATGCCTGAAGTCCTGAAAATTATAAAATACTACCTATTGATTGATTAACCTATTTGTTTTTAAAAAAAATCGTTTTGTATTTTAGACTGTTCAGAAGTAGCCACTGTTTAGATGTGATGTGTGTTTAGATGTTTAGGTGACAGCTCCATACACTTCAAGTGCTCAAGAATCATTCCAGGTGAGAAAATGCCCAGAGAGAAAATATATAAAAAATATGTTACTGTGCATATATGGTAAACACTACAAAATAGATAGCATGACAATAGTTGCTAAAATCAGCCATGTTTTACAAACACAAATGCACATGACCCTGCTAAAGTTGCATCATCTTCTGTTTCTTTTCCGGTGTTATGTGTATGCTTTAAAGGCGGCTTCCTCATGCCTGGGAGAGTAATGCACAAAAGGACAGTACATCTTATCTCACAATCTTTTTTGAGAACTGCACTCCTCGTTAATGGATCTCCTACTTTTGCATATTATTGGGGGTGGGGGAAAGGGGGTGTAGGGTGTGCACTGCCTGACGATCGTGCCGCTGCATATACAAAAAAGTAACACATTCTAATATTTCGTTGGAGCGCCTTTTGCTTTAATTGCGACTGTTGCATCGTTTCGATAAGCTTATGTAATGTCACAACATCTATTTCCATTGACAGTCACATTAATTTCTCTCCATGATCTTGTATTCATGATGGGCGAATCGGACCACTGTGTAAAACCTTCTCCAGCACATCCTAAAGATCTCAATGGGCTTAAAGTCTGGACTCTGTGGTGGCCGATCCATGTGTGAAAGTGATCTCATGCTACCTGAACCACTCTTTCACAATTTGAGCCTGATGAACCTGACCAACAGAAGCAACCTCAGATCACAACACTAGCTAGTACGATAGGCCCTAGACATGATGTGTGCATCACTTCATCTGCCTTTCTTATTACCCGGATACATCCATCACTCTGGAACAGGGTAAATCTGGACTCATTAGACCACATGACCTTCTTCCAATTCACCAGTCCATTTATGCTCCATAAGCCTTTTTTCCCCCCATTAGCCTCACTGATTAATGCATTTCTTAAGGCTACACAGCTGTTTTTAGTTCCAATCCCCTGCGTTTTCACACTGAGAGTGTAGAAATGCCCTTACTTTCACTATTAAACATAGCCGTGAATTCTACTGTTGTCTTTTTAAAGATTTGATTAGACTGAGCATGATCTCCAATCACGCTTATTTAAGATGTTTTTCGAACACATTTCCATCTCCAATCACTCGAAGATGATGGTTCACCACTAACCTTCCAGGTTTTAATAATGTGTTTTATAGATCTTAAACCAATTTTAGTCGTTTTAGCAATATCTTTAATTCTATTCTAGTAACATCTTTGCTACGACCACAGGATGCGTCTTTGACATGGTTGTTTAAGAAATGAGAAGCTTCTCACTGCATCAGTTAGGGTTAAATAACTTGTTGCCAGCTGAACCATATTAATCACTGCAGTAATTATCCAATGGAAGGCTCTTACCTATTTGCTTAGTTAAAATCAAGTGATTTGAGTGCATATAAAGTGGGACATCACATTATTTACCAGTGAATGTCACAAAAACAGTATCTTGTTTTTAGTTGACTGCTAAGGTTTCTAATACAAAGCTCCAATTCGCAAAACTCAATCAGAAATATTGGTTTAATTTCATCTGTTTATGTATTCTCTTCATATTACAAATATTGAGATGTTTGAAAAAACATGATGTCCAAAGATTATATAAAAAGTAATAAAATAGTGCTTTTTAAACAATTATTGAACTGAACAAACTACTATTTAACATGTAACAGTAGAACAAGAAGTAAACCAGGATTTTAGACACTTACAGCATGTTTATCCACTTAGAAACCTTCTCATTCTGGGCATTTTGTACATATTAGTTTAACATGTTTTTCCTTTCAAAAAGATTTGAAGTCTGTAAATCATTAAGCAGTTTAAAACCAAAACACATACAAAGAGCTTTAAGCATTTTTCTATTTAAACTCAGCATTAGGTATTTCACATTGTCATACTGTACATTATGTCACTGTATACAGTATATAAGCTACTGAGTTCTGCCATGGCCTTACTACGTGAAAACACGCCATCTTGGCAATGAAATGTAAAGGTATAAGGCCTACATGACCAAACTCCTACATTTTTTTAACAAATGACGAACAAAAACAATGCACAAAATCTGGAACATTATTAATAATAATACTTTGTTTTTACAAATGTACAAAAATCCGCAATAAAAAGTTCCTTGGGGGAAAAAACACCACACTGATAGAGCCGTCTTGAAATTTCAGAAAGGTTTCAGAGGTTGGAGCTTACTCAATCTTTTTCTCAGTTTCTATACCCAACAGTGCGTGGACAGTCTCTAAAGGAACTCCTTCTGGAGCCTCGATGTGCACTGTGCTGGCATCAGGTCCGTTCACGATCACTATTCCCTTGGAAGCAAGTTCCTCAGCACTCTGTCGGACAAGGCCCTCTGCTGTTTGGATAAAAACCGATGTCTCTTCCTGAGTCTCAGCGGACTCCATGACCACCTCAGTGACAACAGATTCTCCTACAACTTCTGCCTCGTCTACGTTTTCAGTTTGCGCAGGGTTACAGTTTTCGTCTTTCCCCAGGATTTCCTTACATGTTGTTTCTGAGCTCAGCACTTGTTCCAGCTGTTTCACCTCATCTGTAATGTCTACGCTCCCGCCGCTGTCGAGAACTTCTGAAAGCTCTCCGTCAGGGTCTTCTTGAGGTTCACACGCTTCAGGATCATGAAGACATTCTCCCGTGTCCATAGCTGCTTCTTCAGTCCTTGTTGCAGGGTCTGCTTCAGTGTTCGTTAAGTTTTCTAGACGAGTCAGGACCACCTGTGGCTCCCGGAGCAGCATGGAGTCTTCATTAGTCTCGTGCTTCTGAATACCGTTCTGATTAACTGCAGAGTCGTTATTTTCTCCGAAGCAGTTTTCCATTTTGAACCTCTTCGCTGGAGGCAACATCCTGGTATTCTATAAACAAAAAACAGTCTGAGTTTTCACAAAAGTAAAAGACAAATAACTTTTGACTCTATATTATACACATCTATTTACATAGAGGACATAGCTATGGAAAAAAATTCATTTAATTGGGGAGATTATCGCAGTTCAGATTACGTCAAATCGCAGTTTTGCTTTTTTTTTTTTTAATAGAATGAATGGTCTGACAAAATAAAATTCACCATCTTGATGCTTGTTTGAAACACAGTGTGCATATTTGGTGGCATAAAATTTTCTATGTTGGTTGCATAAAATAGTCCACTTCAGATGAGTAGTAATGTTGCATCTCTGAGCACACTGCTAGTCTTTCCAGTCCTAACTAGTATCAGCAACCTACTGGCTAACTTGCTATTTAGATTAGATTGATCAATTGTAATAATGCCATCTGTTGGATTGCAATGCGAGAATATTTATCAATGAAATATTTGCGATTAATTCTCCCTATACTCCCACACCAACAAAAGATTCTGACTTTGTTTTTCTGCTTGTCTTCCTTAAAAGTCATGAAGTCCACATTTCAAGTTCACAGAAATTTACACATAAAACTAAAGCATAAAGATCTTGTATGCTGTGTTGTATGCAATTTTACCAATAAAATTTGGTGTTAAAAAAAAAAGAAGCAGTTTTATCTTCAGAACGAAGGATTTGTACTGGAAAGTGAAACTAGATGTTCACCTCAATACTCCGTGGCATCTTTGTAGCTTGATTTTTTATTGTGGCCTGTTGTCCATTAGAGGCGTGCAGGGGTGTTAATGCGCTAGACGGATCAGTGATGCCCAGCGATTTTAAGACCTTTTGAGACACAGAAGGCATTTGAATTTAGCAAGCTTATACTGTACATCATTTCCACTCTGCAAGTTTTCTCTTAATTTAGCACAAATTAGTTTATTATTATTAGTTTATTATTAGTTATTTAAAAATAAATAAATAAATAAAAGCAATAGTTGCACAATGTGTACATACATAAGAATAACCAACTAAAAATACACACAGAGTATAATAAGATATAATGCTAAGCAGTGAAATTGTAATAATAATACTGTAATTATAATTGTAATAATAAAATATGAAACATTTTAAATGCAAGCATAAAAAGAGTTAGTAACCCTATGCTCATTGGCCATGTGGCTCATTGGCCACAGAATTTGAGTAAACCCACAGTTGAGAAAATGTAACTAAATGAGGCACTCCTGATATATATTGGTGGCATGTTCCACAACCTTAGTGTAACTACCGCATAAGCACAGTCACACTTTGGCCTCGCCCAAGACAGCTGAACATCCAAGCGTGACCGATCCGAAGATTTCAGAGGCCTAGAAGCTGTGTGAGCAAGTCGACAATGCGTGAAGAGAACGGCTTTAAAAACAACTTTAAGAACATTAAACTGGAACCTGTAAAAGCCAGTGCAGAAAAACTAAAACTGAAGAAGAGATAGAAAGAGAGCCACTGCAGTCATACCAAGTCCTGTCTACACCAGATTATAATAATCCAAGCCTAAAAGTGGTTTGATTTTTGAAGTTGGCAGAAAGTACTCTTGACGAGAGTCAATTCGTCGGTCAGGATCTGAGATCATGATCAAAATTGACACCAAGCTCCATATTTCATATATCATCTTATTTAACTTCATTATTTTAGATCATCATTTAACAGCTGTCCATGCTGAGAGTATTCTCATAGGTGATTCATTTAACTGGTTTGTATTTGGAAGGAACAAAAAAATGATGTCTGCTTTCTGTTTATCCTTAAGTTATAGGAAGTAGTTGCGCATCCAACTTTTGACATCTTCCAGACACACAACTTCAACGAGCACAGGTTACTGGGCTTCCGAGGGAGACAGATTTGCACGTCTTTAGCATAATAGTGAAAAAATAAAATGGTAATGAAATAGTAAAGAATAAAATTTACAGCGGAAGCATATATACTGTATATATATATATTGAAAGATGTAAAGATAAACAACCTTATGCAAATATGTAGCAACAAATAAAAGATGACTGCCAACCCCTAATAGAGGTTTTGGACACCAAAATAAAATCAAGCCCAACTCTGCGCTCAAAGCTTTCAATAAGAATAATTAGAAACAAAACTTGAAGTGTTTTAGAAAAGGTTACTTACATCCATATTGGTGACCTCTATAGCTGCTCGAGAAGCTGGTGAAATACTAAAGTGCTCCTGTGCCATCTTCTTCACATGGCTGTGGAGTTGCTCAAATTCATGATACACGCTGGGGAACTGCTGCTTGGACAAATGGCCGTTTTCTACCTTCAGGTACAGAAAATGTAATGATATACATTTATAATTATTTTCAAATTTTAGTATTTTGCTTTAATCTTAAACATATTACAATTTAATGTACCTGCATAAACTGTTCAACTTCAGGTTTGGAATCTTATAACTAAATGCTGTTGGTTATGATAGCTATTGTCAGATCGTTTGAAAGGCGTTGCATAGAAACTAGGGATGTAACAGTACACATTTGTAGGATGTTCATTTTGGTGTGTGTGCTGTATCCTGAGTGAATACAGTCTAGCTTTAACTTTAGCTTGGTGATTCTCTCTAAGAATTAGTTTAATTCATGTTTTACGTATATGGTTCTCACAACTTTCAATTTGAAACCGTACATGTTCCTGTATATGCATATTTAATTTTTTTTAAGACAAGTCTTAAAGTTTATCCAATATGAAGGAAAAACACAGGCTTCTTAACCACATAAACCCTTCTACTGCACTACTTGAACACTGCACACTTAAATAAAAAAATAAATTTTAATAAAAAAAAAAGAAAAGAGCCAGATAAACATGAGCACATCACTGAGGACCTAAATATTTAAATATCACTTCAGATCAACAAGCTGACGTGAAATATAATGTTCCAAGACATCCTAAGAGATAATTTGCCAGTCGGAATTCTGGCATTTTTGACCTCCGCGATTTCAACAGGCAAGCTGGGAAATTGTTAATTGATCATGTTGTTATAGCAACATGCTAGGCAGCTTACTTACAACAGATAACATGTACATTTTCTGCCTCAAACAACGACCTATATTCTCGCGGAAGCTCGCGGACCTTGCAGAACTTCACAGGACTACGGGCGGTCACTCGCGGCGGCTCACGGTGCCTAACACCGCATCTCACCGTAAGTCAAACTGCATAGGTGAGATAGGGGTATAAGAGGAATAGCCCAAATTGACTTCAATTGGGGGGAGCATTTACTTTTATCAAGAAAGAAAAGCATTAAGTTTTTACTAACTGTACATTCCTCATGTTCAGGAAATTATGGCCAGTTTGGTACTCTATAAGCTGATGTTTTTAAGCTAAATTCATAATAAATTCAATTTCCAAACAGTGACTTTTGAGCACTGTTACATCTCTATTACAAACATAAATAATACACAATGGAATGTATAAATAAATAAATAAATAACTGTTGTTGTGCCGTTATACTATTTTAACTTCAATAATGGTCACATTTACAAACTTC
>JAOVVA010000002.1:9084357-9099605 GCA_028565275.1 Leiocassis micropogon | reverse complement strand
GCTAAATATCTTAAAGTTAATTAAAACAGCCAAATGTTGAAAATGTGTCTACTTTTGAAGCAACCAATTTCCACACAATAGTTTTAAGTTAGTAGTTTACCTAAATATATAATAATTATATTTAAGTTCTTACATTTATTTACCATACTGATTTTTTTTTTTACTTGTGATCCATTTCAGATTGATGGGAGAAAAATTTACTAAGGATGAAAGGGAGTAAAAGAACAAGATGACCAAATTCTACAAAAGAGCAGTGTTTATTTTTATGTTTAGTGTTTGGAGAAAATTCCTTCTTTCCGCCATTTTGTCCTCTGCTATAGAAACTCTATATTCTATTGAAATTCCTCCTCTCTACGCTTAACAATTTGTACCTTGGGAACTGTTTTTAGAGCTAAGATGTTTTGTGAATCATTTTTATCTTTACTAAGATTTAGTCCTAAATTTAAGGGGTATTTCTAAGAAAATGTCAGAATTCTAAGAATTTTCGTAGAATTTCGCCACTAGGAGCAACTTTTAGGCTTAAGAAGCTTTGTGAATACGGGCCCAGGTGTGTCCCAGTGCCAGACACCACAACACACGTGCAAAGGCACTACAATGTCTTTGTAGATGGCTGCGTCTAAGATAGTCCCCAGCTGAGTCAAACCGCAACGTTTTTGAGGTCTAGCGAAAGAAAATGTATATATTTATTCTTTTTTTATTGAAAACTGTAAATTCTCCATTTATTAGGTCTAACGTTAGAGGTTTAAATTTACTTTTTAAACAATCAAGGGCAGGCTAATTCTTAATTTTAAAATTAGGCACTGTGCATACAAGAGACTGATGAAGGGTAAATGGAACAGTCCAAACAAAAAGTTGCTGTTGTGCCACATCGGTGCAGACGTAAGTTAGTATTGGCACAGCATTGGATAACAATAGCTAACACACTAAAAAAGTGTATTTTATGGTCCATTTTTAATGATGGAGTAGTTTCCAAATCTGTATCATCATACATCATAAATAGTAATCATCTGAAAATAGGATAGAGATATTTTCTTACTTTATAAGCCTGGCTTAATCACTGCAGATGGCAACTAATTAATTACATGGACACTAAGTAAATTAAATTAAATTAGAACTGAATTAACAGTGTGTATCAATAATCTGTTTACAGCCTTCAATAATAAGGGCAGGATAGGATCAGCTGCCCAGGTGTGTGCGTGCATATGTGTGTGTGTGTGTGTGTGTGTTTGTGTTCACAGACAAGTCCATTCCGTCTAATACAAGTATTTTACTGAAGAATAAAGAATAATTACATATTTACAAGGTTACACGAGGAATAAAACACATGAAGGACAAAATAATTATAAGCATGATAAGGTTTAGAGTGAGCATGAACATGTCTCTCATTACGCCTGTGATTTACTGTAAACTAAGAACACCATACCCAGGGCTGCGTTTATGCTCTCTCCCATATGTCTGCAACGCATTGTTTCTGCTTTTTAATTCAGCTAGATTGAGACCTCGGAAATGTGGCAGATGATAGTCGCTGACACACAGAGTCATGCAGCCAATCTATAAAGGAAAAGGGCACATCAGGCTTAATAGCTTGTGGCACTAATGCGTAGAATATAACTCATTTAAAACAATGCTGTATTATCTACAATCTAACATTGTTTATTGTACGCACAGCTAAATTCAGCTGAAATAAAAAAAAAAATTTATTATTATTATTTTGTGTGCCATGTTTGTCACAATTGGCAAATTGTCCATATAGTTGATTGATTTAAATTATTTAGTTATATTATGAAATTTTTCATTTCTATGAAACCTCTAAATGTAGGGTTAAAAAAAATGAAACTGGGATTTTTATAAAACCTTCACTATGACTGTCTTTCTCATATAAAAGGCATATGTCAACATTTTAGATGTTTTTTTTTTTTATAATCTGCTCAACATTTTACTTAGAACATAACCCCACATATTATAAGCCTACAGTACATTAAAGTACTTCAAACAATACTGTAGCAAGCTATCTTTATTTACAATATGTACAGCATTACATTCTAATACAACTTATGAACCAACCACTAAGTGCGTTTAAAAAAGAAACATAGCGTACAGACTTTTAGAGAAACATTAGATGATTTAAAACGGTTCTTTTTAGACCAGTAATAAAATATATTTATTAAATTAGGTTGAATAAGTTCAAACATGTCATCAGTGTTCCATATAGTTTGAGTTCTTGGAAACACACCACCAAATATGATCAGATTGTTGTTTCTTATAGAACAGAATGACACTTAGTGGTAAGTAGATCATATAAAATAAAAATAAACCTTAGCATGTCATGCTTTCTGTATTTTCCAACCAATACATGAACGTATCATTTAAAATATAGCTGAGGCTCTAAGTGAGAAACGGAAAATAGCGCTAGCTAAGTTAGAGGAGATCCACTGCTTGCTTATGGTTTCTGAGGAAATACAGTAGAGATAATCAAGATTTGTTCAAAGGAAAGCTACAGAAAGACATAATGCTGTCTGACCAAAGGTTATAAGTGCATCTCTAAGAGCTCTCTTTCTCTTCTTGGGAGTCTGAATGTTCCGCACTGGACTTCTCCTCCATTTCCTCCTGTGTTTGATGCTCAAGTTTCTTGCTAGACACTGTCCCCAGCACTTTGGCACTGTGCTCCTGTGCTTTGGCCCTGAGAGCAGCAATGCTGTTCTCTCTCAGCTCCTGTTTAGACATGGGCGAGTCGCTCCTCCTGTCCTCAGCATCAGTATCGTCAATGTTGACGGTGTTTGGATGCTGAGGGATGTCTGGCTTCCGGTTCGATGTGCCTGACGCAGCTTCCAGTGATTTTTTGTGCATCCCTGCAAAGAACGATGAGGGATTCGGATTTAGAGAAGTGCCTGGGGATTGGAAAGACATTTGAACTGGTAAACGACAAGCGACTACGGATTAGAACTGATAAACTACTAGTGTACTAGTGATTTAGTGACTAGAATTGGAGCAATTCTGAGTATGTGGCTCTGTGCTTCTTTCTTTTTGTCCTGCATTTTGCATGGTTCTGCTCAGTCATTTGACGTTCCTGCCTCTTAGACATATTTGTACATTTGCTTGGGTTATATTCTAGCTTTCATTTAACGCCTTTCAAATAAATACATGGAACTGTAATCTGTTGTCTCTATTGGGTTTATTCCTCATTGTCTTGTAATCATGTTATTACTACCAAATAGATTTAAAGTACACGTCCTGCACTGTAGATATCTGAATGCCAAACTTAGTAGATAAATGGATGGTAAACATACTGTACTGTAGCTATGATAGCTGTTGAAGTATTTATAATTATAATGTATATTGTGATGTTGTAGACTGCAGCAAAGGTTTTTGTAAAGCAGAGACATACAGTTCACATTAGGGAAAATGTGTACAGGTGTAAAAGCATATTAATATAAATCTTTGTGGATTATGCAAAGCTCAAACAGTTTTGCAGTTAATTTGTGCAGAAAAAAGGACTTCAGATTACTCTGAACAGATAGATAGATAGATAGATAGATAGATAGATGTTATTATTCTACACGTATAGGTAACTTTCTTTTTCTGTGAACATAAGAGTGAAACAATATGAAAAGTATGTGAAAAAAAATTCCTAAAATAAATTAAGAAACGTGCTAGCTATAAACCTAATGTTTGCTAAGAATTTATTGATATTAAGAGTATGACCATGAGAATAGGTGTAGAATGAGTTTAGTGGTGTTAATAGGCAATTAATCAGTAAATACACTTCTTTTTTTCTGTGTGCATACTGTAGAATCACTTAAAATATTAATAATAATAATAATAATAATAATAATGAACATAAAAAATTATTATAATAACAACAATCATCATCCTCAATAAAGATTAGTTGATGAACACGAGGTAGTTATTTTTTGTGTGTTAGGGTCAAATTACAAGCAAACTGCAAATGAATTTCATCTTGGGTTATACAAGATGCCTTATATACAGAGTCAGCCAAAAACAATTTATAGGCTACATACACTACAGGAAAAGAAAAACTTGTATAAATACAATATAAGTACATTTATTGCTATATGTTATATATATTCATATTTTATTAATAGAATATACATCATACTATCTTTCTTTTCCTGAAGTGTGTATAATTTTTTTGGCTGACTGCAAAAATGTTTTTGTAGTCAGAAAACTGTAAGACAATCACAGCCAGTTTCCACCTGTTCTCAGGAGGATGCTGAAGGATGCTCCACACAGGAAAAGAGGAATGCCATTTTCCCACCCAGAGAGGGGCAGGGCTATTTATGCTGTCCTGGCTATAACATTATCAAGATTCAAACCACAAAAAGAAAAGGGATTGTTCACATACCTAGCAGCCAGGGGGCACAGGAATCCATAATTCCATCCTTGGCAGACTTCAGTATAGACTCTGGAAGAGGAATGGAGTGGCGCACCATGGCCCCATACAGCCCATATTCAGCCATCACACTGCTGCGGCCCCAACACTTCTCCCTTTTTCTCCATTTGGCTCGACGATTCTGGAACCAGACCTGTGGATGGATTAAATTTGAAGCTTAACCCGCATTGAGAACAAGTGGAATGATTTGGATGAATGGATGGATGGATGGATTAATGGATGGATGGATGTATTGAGTGCATGAAAGAATGAATGGATGGGTTTAATCTTAAAAAACAATTTAAGTTCTGTTCATTGAATAACTACAAGCAGGCCATTGCTCCCTATCGCTAATGCAGATGTTCATGCACGCATGGTGTAGTATTGTAGATGGTCCTCTAACTCGTTTGCAGCTTACCCAACATGTGGTCCCGCCCCCTGGCATAAAGGGGCGGGGCATAATCTACGAGCCCCACACAGCCCCATTGGATAAGAAATTATCCAACCATTTTCGCCTTTTTTTTTTACGTGCTCTTGATGATGGCTCTCATTTCATGCAAGTGAAATTGGTTATCGGTCGCGGCAAAGAAACGCGGGCGGAGACAGCGAGGAGAAGCGACCCCTAGGGCACGCCGAGGCTGATTGAAAAATAAGTTAATTTCAGGCCCAATCGATGGTGGACAGGCGGGCAAATATCACGGGAAATTAAACGAGCAGCGCCCAGGGGAGCAGCGCCATTGACCCGCGCTAATAAATTCAATGGAGTTATTTCATCTGAACCTGCGGCGTCCCGTGCCGCGCCTCCGCTCCCCTCGCAACTTAGCGGGCTCGTCTGATTTAACTAATTACACTAGATGAGAAAATTACATGTTAATCTTACTTAGGACTGCAAGCAGCTCTTATTTATTTATTTCCGTATTATTTATTCATCGAGAGGAGCCATAATGAGGGCGAGATTAAAAAGGCGCGTCGGCAGATGGATGGCTCGGGTCACCCCGCAATCTCCTTCCGCCTTGATTGCTTGATTAGGTCGTTAGCGCTCGCGCACCGAGAGCAAAATTATTTCACGTTCATCATGAGACCGATGAGAAATGATGTGTCCAAACAGCATGGCGAAACGGCAAGCATTGCTTTAAAGGGTCGTTAGGTGCTGATTGATGCAACTCCACCTGATGGACCAAAAGCTGAGCCCAAAACACAGGCCTGACGGTGTATACTGCACTGTATGACCCCTTTTTGCAGCAATAAAAAACTTAACCCTCGCAATGCAGACCATAATTTATATATTATTGTTATCCTTATAATGAAAGCATCAGGGAAGAATAGAGGTATATGCGTGTAGCTCATGTTTGTGGAAGACCAACGAAAGCATTTTATTTAATAAGATGCAACGAAAGCATTTTATTTATACCATTTTTATTTGCATTCAGTATCAGATTTGGATTTATTTTACCGTCCTCAAAAATGTGTTGTTGTTTTTTTTGTCTGTACGATGAAAAGACAAAACACCATTTATGAACTGATGAAAGTGTTGTATTTAACTATGATTAATCATAAACAAACATTCAGTGAAAGTCCATAGCATTCATGCCAAAGGTAAAATATCTCAATCCAGGCAAAGATTATTACAGTCCAACCAAATACTATCAGAGACTATTTTTTAAAATTTCGTTTTCCAAACAAATAAAATAAATTAAAAAATCAATTATATAAAAAAATAATCAATTATTTACTAGTTTAGATTCATAACGTTTAAAAACATCTACTACGTGAAATATAAGATCAACGGGGACTGAGGGCAACAAGTTTTGAAACCGAGCTAGCATTTTTAATATAATTTTTACGCAATAAGGATAAACAGAATTAAAATATATATATATACAGTGCTTGTAATTGACACCGTAATAAAAGGTTTTCGGGAATAAAGTAATGGAAGATTACCACCATTTATTCTAAAAATAAACTAATAATAAAAAATATGATTATTTTATTATTATTATTATTATTATTATAATCACATTTGTCCTTCTTCGTCTTATTATTATTATTAGCCTATTATTATTATCATCATCATCTTGTTGAATTGTTTGGCTCCAAATGTCTGATAGGAAACGACAATTATCTTTTTTTTTTTTTTTTTTTTAGAAAATTACATCATTAGTAAATTATATTTAAAAACTAATTACATAGGGGTCTACCTGGATTCTGTCCTCTGGTAGTTCAGTCTTCATAGCCAGCATCTCTCTGGCGTACACATCGGGATAGTGAGCTTCATTAAAAGCTTTCTCCAGTTCTTCCAGCTGATACGATGTAAATATTGTCCTATATACATAATAAGAAATAACCCACACTCAGCTGAAATTACAAATAAAACAAAACAACAACAACAAAAAACAACAACACTATACAATATTCTAGAGCAAATAATAAGTCTTTGGTTAGTCTACCCAAAATAACACCGCGATGTGGTTCTTTTAAAAAATGTTAATAATAGGTGTCATTATTACAAGCTTATTGGGTTTGTATTTTAATTCAATTAATCTAAATTGGTAATATAAAAGAAAGACTTTTGGCCTATATTATCCTAGCAGTGTTAAAATGCTTGCTGAGGATATTTTTTAGGCCCAGGGGTTAAATGTTTTTTCAGGGCGCGGTGCTACACATTTATAAAGCTAGTTATAATTATAATGAGGCATATTCCGTTTGAACGCTGTGGCCTACATGCATTATCAGGGGATCTGGTCTAAAATGCTATTGGTAGGTCAGTATGTGTCCTGAATTTTAACTGCAGTAATAATATTTGCTTCAACTGTAAAGCAACGAGATGCGCATTAATACTTCGTTATTTTATTTTATTTTTTATAAATCATCGAAAAAATGTGAGATTCTCATAATCATTTAAAGTCACACCACATGAATGAACACTTAAACGTACACTCGCTTTTATCTAACGTCAAGTTTACTCGAACGTCGAAACTGTATAAGCTTTTTCCTGTTTAATCTCCTACATCAGCTCCAGGTGAAATTTTACACAGAGATACACAAGCTAAGATTTCTATTTATTCTTTAGGCTACTTGAAATCTAAATAATACTACGATTATACTGTTATTAGTGAGTGATATTAATAGTGTAATGGTAGCATTATTTAGGGTTTATTTAGTAACATAAAGAATAGAAATCTTAGCTTGTGTATCTCAGTAAAAATTTCAGATAGAGCTAATAATAATAATAATTGTTATTATTATTATTATTATTATGTAATTATTATGTCATTATTATTCAAATAATTAAAAATGTTAATTATTACTATAAGTACAGAGTTATTATATATAAATAGACTTTATATATTAGTAGTAGTAGTATTGTAATACGAATATCGTTACTATAATATACTATATATACGCGATTCTGATAAGCTCCCTATATTTTTAACGTTTCAAAAGCCGTGAATTCCTGTTTATAATTAAATTCATCTCTGTATATATACTTTTTTTAAATAATAAAACTCTGAATAATTACCTATGTCGCCTCTTCTTTCGCTTCTTGCTCTGGCCCAGGGAAGACTTGGATGTGTTTCGTTCACTCGAAGAAACATCCTCTGAGTCTATAAAATTCAGAAACATGTTCAGCAGGCGGAAGTTTCAGAAAAAGCTGTGAAGTTTTTCTGGCCTATTGAACTCATCAACATCAATTAACTCAAAATAAATCCATGAATCAATGTTCTGCTGATGTCGAAAATTACATTTAATGAAATATTAAATGACATGGACTCGCCACTCACTATTAATTAGCAGTTATAATAATAATAATAATAATAATAATAATAATAATAATAGGAAGACGGAAAAGAAATGGAGAAGAGGATGGAAAAAGTGCAAATGAAAAAATGCTCCTATTGATGCACTTGCAGGTGCAAATGCATCCATGTATAAATGTATAAAAATGTAGAAGGGCAGAACCACCACAAGGATGGAGCATCTGCCCCACGAGGACCGTGATGTTTTGTGTCAAACCCTCACCTGAGCTGGCAGACCCTCCGGCCTCCTGAGGTGCTGTCTTGTTGAGAGTTTGGAGATGGACGTTCTGCGCGTCTGACAGGACCTCCAGAAACGAGGGCTGTCTGTAGAAGGACGGAATACCCCCGTGGCCGATGAATCCCATACCAACCCCGACGGCGGCGGGGCCGAGCACGGAGCGCGCGGCCAGCAAGTGCGCGCCCCCGGGGATGGAATCCAGCGCGCTTCGAGGCGCCGATGACGCCTCCTTATTCAACCCCAAAATCTCCTGGATGCCGAAGCCTGTGCACCTGGGTGCGTGTGATGTAATGCTCTTTGACAAGTGTGGGTTACTATTCCCTCCGTTTTCAACTATTTTCGGCTTGTTCATACTCTCCGTCAGCACAGCCCCTTCCTTCCCCGTCATGGTGCCTTTGAGGATAGTCCCCCTCTTCCCTTGTGCACAGGAATCCACCAGTGCAAATACACGCGATCCCCCCCAGAAATTCTCCTTTTATCCAAAAGGTCCATCCCTTCAAGTGCCCGAAGTCGGCAGCCAATCACCTGCAAGCAAGCCGCTCACAATTTCACCAAGTCTCCCGTGTTCAATACGCATTTTATCGGTTTGTCAAAAATATATTTTGTTTAGCTAAATACTTCATATAGAAAAAAATCTCAGAAAAATGGTCGAAATGTTCAGTTGTATAGAGATGTGTCAATTTATTCCATAGAATTGCCACATAATAATAATAAGAAGAAGAAGAAGAAAAAGAACAGATGTTTCATAATTATGTTTCCCTAAACATTTTGTCTTTATTTAACATTGGGAAATATCAAATATATTTCTTGACGTTGGATTTATTATTAAGCCAATGATCACATCCTGGGTTACTTTCAATTATTCCGTTCCAGATACCAATCTACATGACAACTGGTTGATGTCAGAAAATGACATTGGGCCGTCCGTAACTGTCCAAGGTTTTGGGGATGAAATAAATAAAAAATGAAATATGATGACACAAGAGATCAGAAACAAAGTGCATATGATTGTTTCTGATATGATTAAAGAGTCACTCAGGAGCTGAATGTCACATTGTCTGGATCAAACACAGAGAGACAGACACAACATCCAGTAGTACACATCGAAATACTGTCGATATTCTACTCAAACTCTATTCAACAACACGGGGAACAACCTGCATGAGACATTCTGTCATGAAGCTACTGGCTCATACAGTGTGCTTCGTTATTTTTGGTCGATGTACCCTATTTGGGGGGGGGGGGGGGTATTCAAGCTGTGCAGATTAGCTTGCTGGATTAAATTTTGCGAAAACGAAAGCAGGTTGAACTCCAGAAGTTCTCCACTTGACTTGTGATTGTTAAAGCTATTGGAGGCGATTAAAAGCTTTAAAACGTTTGGGCTTTAAGGACACCCTGCTTAAAACAAAATCTACTGGAAAATCCTGTCTCATTTCAGGACTTGGCTCATCTGTCTGTCACCCTGCTTTGATACAGCTATAATCACATCAATTGGCCGGGATTTTTCGATAACATAAATCAGCTTAATTTGCTGCAATTTACAGGCAGACCTGCTGCTGCTTTTTAACATTAGATTGACGCCGAATTACTCACGCTCGCATAAGCACAATTAAAGAGGTGGGGTGTTGACTTAATGTAGGATATTTAAATGTATGGTTAAACCTAGTTTCTTTTTTTAGTGAAGATATTAATTACTTGTATTTGTTTTATTGCATAGTAGAGGATCAAAAACAGCAGCAAAGTCTAAGTATTATTTTTCCACTGAAGATGCCAGTACTGATGCTAGTAAAGATGCTATCATATGACGTCAGAAGAGGGGCATATATTTTTCATCCATTAGTATTTTTATTTTTTATTTATTTATATTTTTTTTGGGGGGGGGGGCGGCACTCTGTATGTGATTTGTGAGAACACACAAAGTACATTTTAAATATATTATTATTATTATTATTATTATTATTATTATTATTATTAAATAGTCCACACTGTCTAATCAGCTATTAACAAATTACAGTGAGATTTGTTTTGCCTGGAGATCATTTGTGCCACAATTTGGACATCTGGCCTGATAATTACTAGAAGATAATTTATGGAAATGAGCAGCGAGACGTTGATGAAGACCGAGATAACAGCAATCTTATCAAAGTGCCATGTGCTGATGCATAAATAAGCGTCATGATCCGCGTGTGATGGCGGCGGAGCAGCGCGCGAGACGCGTGGCTGAGCGGATTCACGTCCGGCGCGTAAATTCCTGCGAGATTTCCAGCCCTAATGAAAGTGACGTGTGCAGGTAGACAATCACCCCGGCGCCATTTTATCAGTCGGTCAAAGAACGAGTTTGGTGATATCAGTGTATAACGCGCACTGGTTATTAATTTCAAATTAAGATAAGATGTAATAATGTAGAAATTTCTGGAGCTTATCAGATTAAAAGGTAAAAAAAAAAAACCACAGGAAAGCTGTGATATTTTAACCATATGGGACATTATTCAATTAGCAGGCCATGCTAAGTCTTTACTGGCATGTCGCCATGGTAATTAGTAGAGATGGCCATTTAATTTTACAGTAATTAGAAAAGTAGGTGTAAACATGAATTGATTCAGTGATTTCTAAGATATATACACACACGGTTATTTATTGGTTATATGTGCAGACTAAAGACAACTGTTTGTAAGGATGTAGGGAACTTGGCTACAATGGGCTTGGACAAAGTTGTAACTACTGAATAAATAATAATTTACAAATGAAACCAATATGAAATGTTAACATTCATAAGGCAAAAAAGTCACCAAAGCAATAAGGGAAAATTTTTTTTTCTTTGCATTCCTGAGTGAACAACATAGGCTACATGCTAGGATGTGAAGAACATCATAAGCCCTCAAATTGTTCAAGTAAAATGTAATTACGTAACACAAATTATGATCAATTTGAGAGAATCCTGTCAGAAAAATCACCTTGCATGCCATACATTTAAAAAAATGACCACACAAAACAAAATAATCATTTAAAAATGCCTGAAAATAAACACATGCACCACATGTGAAGAAAAGTCCACTACATGTAAAATGTGTGACATATATTGTGAAGTACCTAAAAACCAAGCGTGTAAATTTTATGCGTTAGTTTCACATATATCTTAAATTCTTGGCCAAAATATATAAGAATAAGCAAGATGTTACATCCAGAATTACAACTGGACCATTTGTAACTAATTAGAAGCTACTAAATAGAAATTTCATTGCTGTTAATGAAGAAATCAATGTTCTGCTAATATGCTAATGACACATCATCCAGTCAAGTTAAAGCCATATATTCATTCAGTCAGCTGTCAATTACAGACACGCTTCTGTCTTAATCTGGGCTGGGCTTTGCTGCTTATTGTAAAAGGGTGAAAAAGCCTCACAGCTTTTGATAAACCATCCACATTGGGAAATGGGCGCTTCCTGATTTGCATGCATAAGAGGACAGACTGATAAAGCTGCAGATTATGGAAAGATTTAGTTCAGTCATTCGTGAAGATTGGGTAGCCCATCAAAGGCTGCAAGATCTGATGGCTTTCAGATTAAAAGGCAAACAGCTGTTGCATAATTTGTTATTTTTGTTCTCAGCGTTCTGCACGTTCATGAAGCACTGCAGCATGAATTTTATTTTTGAGCTGCAAAATGCAAAACAGTATTGTAATGCCAAGCTTTAAATGTTGAGACAATAATTAAAATTTATCCAGCACTGCACAAGCGCACCAGCCTCTACTGGGAATATGGGTAAAATATGAGGACAGCAAAATAGAGCCTTGTCCATAGCACATGAATGCAGACTTTGACTGTTGGAATAATCCTCACCAGTGGCACACAACGCAGCGCATACCAATCATGTTTACGAGCATATTTTGAAACAGTTGACAGCTATTTTTCTTTCTGAGTAGGGAAAAAACATTCACTCAGAGGGAAGGTCACTAGAAGGTAACAAACATGATATGGGCTATGGTTAGGGACAGGGTGCTGCATTAGCCCAACCCCGATACACAGATTGCTAGAGTCTCATATGCTCATGTCAGACAATCTAAATGAGAGATCGTGGCTGTAAGCCATTTGTCTACGTTTGGCCCACTGTCCTATTAGAAGTGATGAATTGTTTTAAAGCCTGTATTTAGTGCTTTCATACTCTGTTGCCAGACAAATGACAGAGTGCACTATGTAGAATAAGGTTGTAGAAGAGATTTAATTCTGAGCACAGCTCTATCTTTAGTTTTGAAAATTGTTTGAAAATAAACCATTGATTTGACAGACTTTAAAGACAGTCTTACGACCACGTTAAAGTGCCGGTAGGTGAGGTTCTTACAACTAATAAAGCAAAATTTGGCACCTGTAGTGCCCTAAACAACCTTAACTGAAAGTAGAAAGAGCAGCAGACACCTTGTGCTGAGTCAAAACAATAATCCAAACACTCAGTGAAGAGTTCCCCTCCCTTTCCCTCCGTGTTCTGTCAGGGGTGTAATGACCCCACAAAAGCAGAGAGAGAGTTTGCTAGCTCCAGTTTTCTCATGGTGCTTTCACAATGGTGTTTTTGGAAGCTGCCTGTCGGCATTGCTTAATTAGGCAAGGAGTTGATTAATTTGCACTAATTGACAGCTAATTAAAGGCCTGAGGGCACATTGGATTGACGTTTGTCAGGGCACGGGGGCTCAGTGAGGTCAGGGCAGTGGATTTTTCGCTCTGCTGGGATTTCTGGGTTTTCCCCCATCTAGGAGACAACCACTCTGTGGGGAACGGGGCCTGTTTTAAGGCGGCTGTCTGAACAACACCCTGTTGATAGCAGGCTACTAGTGCCGGAGGCCATTATATGAACCACAGCAGACTTGGCGTGGTGTCTCAGTGCTTTACTCACACGGCTCGTTGCATCTGCTGGTGTGACAGTGAAATCAAATTCAACAAGTGCAACCATCAGTTTCAACAAGTGCAACTCTCTCACGCAGACATTTACAATGAATTTATCATGATTTTAGTTATTTAAAATGACCAAATATGACATGAAAATACTGGTAGAAAAGTTAAATTAAAAAAGTAACATCTGTACATCTATGTGGCAGCACTACAAGGCATGAAAAGATGCAGATTCAGGTCAAGAGCTGTCAGAATAGGTAAATAAAAAGAAAAAGAAAAAAAATGAACATGACATGGTTGTCGGTGTCAGATGGGTTATGTGTATTTCTGAAATTTGATTTCTTGCGATTTACACAGATTAAAGTCTCTAGAGTTTACAGAGAACGGTGTAAAAATAACTGTGGTGAGCTAAAAAAAAAAGCCTCAAATTTATAGAAAAAAAACGCCTAAAATTTATAGAAAATCCCATATCAGCAGGTGCTGAAATACTTAAACCAGCCACTCTAAGACAGTCATGCCATGTGAAAAGCTGAGATCACATTTCCCCCATTCTGATATTTGATGTGAAGCTCTTGACCTGTATCTGCATAATTTTATGCACTGTGCTGTCATGATTGGCTGATTGGATAACGAGCAGGTGAATAAGCAACCTAATTAATCCATCACTGATGTCATATGAAGTGCCTTAAATCTCAGGGGGTAAAAAAAACAAGTGAAATTACCCAACCATTTTCTTGTCAGCACTTATAAAAAAATAAATAAATAAAAACAAATAAAAACAATGTGATAGTAACAGGAAATATGTCAAGTTATGGAAGCCATGTTGGAAAAATCTGAAGAAAAAGTACTTAGGTTTTAGAAAGACACCAGTATGATTGGTGCTGTGTTAGTAAGCAAAGACAAACAGGGGTGTGTATATTAGGGAGGTGAGCGGCAAAGCTGTTTGAGCTGAAAGGAGCAGGAGGATCTCAACCATAACTGAAGCCTCTTCGACATCTACAGCCAATAACAGCCCTGCCCATTGTCTCACCTAATTACACCGGCCGCAGTGTTCTTTGTTTCCTATTCAGCATGCCTGTCCGATTTCCTTTTGCGTGAGACCACTCGCTTCACTGTCCCTGGAAGTGTGCTAATTAGAGAAGAAATGGCCCTAGTAATTATGTCACATCTCATTAACATAGATGACAATGAGCAATATTATTTTTATGCAATGTTTTGTGTCAGGGGCCTCAAAACTTCAAATTCACATCGAACTGCAGAAATGCCCTAGCACTAGTGGGGAAGCGGAATCCTGATGGGACGAGTCTATGGAGCGGCACAGGCATGACGTTATTGCCCTAATTAAAATGTTTTCACGGTGCCGCATAAACTGCCTTTGTTTTATGAAAGTTACTTTTTATGAGGGTCACCAAACACTTTATTATATCTCGAAGTCTGAAAGTAACGGAATAAATACCAATGAAACAAACAAGATCTATTAGTAGCACTTTTTTTTTTTAAATATTCAAACAACTCTGAACCCATTAATAATCAAAAATAATAATGTTTTATTAACAAATTGTGTTAACTGGAAATAACACAATCGTAATTTAGTCAGTAAATAAATATACAGAGCAAACAAACAAAAACAAGCATTTAACTAAGGAAAAACAATTAAAAATATTTTATACAATCTAAATGTACAGGAATTTGCATCAGCTCGCCATGCCTGTAACTACACCTGTTGGCCATTTTATCAGGTACACCTACCATACAGGGTGTCCTGTATCCTATCCTCATCTAGTAATAATAAAGAATCTAGAACATAAGACCACTGCTGATCTGATCGCATATAATATGTTCAGCATGACAGTCACACTGACATGATGGTGTGTGTTTTGCTGGTTATGCCAGCAGCATGGATTGTGCTCTATGATAGCTTGTGTTATTCTTCAGCAGCATTT